>BJBW01000496.1:66296-212971 GCA_004320125.1 Scolopax mira | reverse complement strand
CTCTTTCCAGTAGTTCTCTGTCCCTCTTGAACTGGGGAGCCCAGAACTGGACGCAGTATTCCAGTTGTGGCCTCACCAGTGCAGAGTAGAGGGGCAGAATGACCTCCCTTGACCTGCTGGTCACACTCTTCCCTATGCAGCCCAGAAAGCATCAGTTGAACAGATCAAGAATTTGCCTTCAGAAATTATGAGTGTTTATTAATTCAAGAAATAAGCAGATTTAATCAGTAATATAGTAAACAACCGTAACTGAAAAAAACAGGTCATTGCAAGTGACACATTAGGAATTGTTTGGGGAAGGTGAAGGAACAAATCTGAGAGTGCTAATGATTTGTCTAGCCATAGTTACATGTGCCTTAATTCAGATGTCTTCTCATCCACATAGATGAGATTTCTGAAGCTAATGTCTAGTATCTTATGATTTGTGGGAATACTAATGATTTTTTTACTGATTATTACTGGAGTATATTCATTAACAGTAATTCAGAACCTGTTATTTGCTGTTTTTCCTTTCCAGCATTGATACAGTAGTGCGTATGATATTCACAGAATTCTTTAGCTATAAAGGTATGGATTAAAAGCGTAAAAAGAGGTATTGAGATACCAAGGGTATTGAGATATCAACTACCAACACCCCATAAAAGTGTATTGAGATATGGATTGTCTGTCTCAGTGTAAAATGCTGGATAAGAAAACACAGAGATGATCCTTAATTCAAGTGAAAAGTCAAAATCTGTTGTATACCTGAAATCTTCCTGAATAACCAGCAGTGCTCTGTCTCCACTTGTATTTAATACAGAAGTAATGACCTCAAAAAAGGTGTAATAATGTAAAAGCAAGCCTTTTAGGACAGAAAGAGCATAAGCTACCTTTTCATAGTGCCTATATTTTGTGCTTTATCCTAACAACACATTCTCTGTGCTTATGGATAGTGACTCAAGGCTAAAGCAAGCACTGCTTCCAGTTACAGCTGACTGTACATGCCTTTCAACATTTTAATTTTTTTTCAATGTACAAAAAATAGTAAATGGAGTAATAAGACAAAAAAACATAATGCAGTGACAGAATAAATTGAAGAACACCTACTCTTCTTTATACCCATTTATAATTATCATGAGAAAACCACAAATTTTAGTTAGTATAGGTAAGGGAGCGCATGCAAATTAATATAAAAGTGAACCATGTGTTCTGCAACTCGAGGGCTGGTTGCAAGCTGGGCTGTCTAGGCTTCTGTTGCACTGTAGACCAAAGTAGCCATGTTTTCCATCCTGCTCCACTGAAGTATAAACAGACAAGCAGGGCATAGTAGTTGTCTCCTCAAGGGACCATAGAGCTGGAATCTCACATTTCAGGGAGTTTTAGGGAATTTCTGCTATCAAATAAATTCTTATTCACCCACCTGTATTATATTTTTAGGAAATATAATTAGATAATGTATTAGATTTATAATTTTGCAATTTCTTTCTAGATTTTAATAGTCATAATCTGTCATTACATACCAAATAGACAAAGAGTTCTCTCACCAGAATATTCTTAAGATTCTGTTTTTTTTTTTTAAAAATATCCTGCTGTGTATATAATCTTGTCATGCGTTACAGCACAGACATCATTCTCTGGATATTGCTTTGAACTGCTTTTGCTCTGCTCTTTTTGACTGCTCTTCGCCTTACCATATGCATTATTAGAGAGACTTTCCGTAGTATACCATTGATTTGTTCATCTGACTTAATAAAAGGACTTTAATAATTTACATAGCTGAGTCATTATTTTCCATTTGTACAGTATTGGCTTCATACCTTCTGTTTTGATTTGGGATAGCATAAATCACTGTGGATTCACCATTTCAGGAATGTCTTTTCCATACAGAACATAGAAATGTAGTGAAATCTTCTGTCTTATTAATGTGATTATACATGTTATTTCTCCTGCTGATTTCTCAATTTCCTGGTCTTTGGCAGAGAGCCTAAAATGCCAATATGCTTTGAGCTCAGTCCTCTGCACTGGGGTTCTTGTTATATAGGTAATTGCGCATCCATGGATGCAGAATCTCCATGAAATATGACACATATCTGATTTTTTGCTTTCAGAAAATGTCAGCACGTTGGCTCTTTTAGTGTGGCTGAAATGAGTACTTGAAATGAGCTGTCCATTTGTTTTTTTTTTTGTTTGTTTTAACATGTTAACATTTAACATTCTAATATCAAAATCCTTTCAGAGCCAGTATTACAAAGTTAGTCTGTTTGTGAAAACTTATGTGTGAAGAGGGTGGTGGAAGAACTGCCCTACAGACCTAAGGAAAGAGTTACGATACTCATGGAGTTTTCTATCTGACTGCTGAACCAGGTGTGCATGGCTATATGCACTATACAAACTAACATACCCTTATTTTTCATGGCCCTTTGTCATGAGGTTCCTGTGATGAAATGGCCTCATTGACATCTTCATAAAGAGAGGACAACAATGGTCTAACACTGCCCAGTGTGGTCATTGACAATGGCTAAAATAAATTATGTGTTTGTAGGATTCATCAGACCTGCTTATGTTACAGCAGAAGAATGTCTTTGCTATAAGTTTATCTGTCAAACTCCTTTACCTTTCATCCAACCTCTATGTCCTCCTTTTCAGTTCCACTATTTAGAGTCCTCCAGTACTTTACTCAGTTACTCATATGCATCTGTACCACACAAAGGAGCCAAAAGTTGTCCCCCAGCATCTCTTGGGCTTATTGTTTTTCATCAGCCTGCCTGAATGGCTTCAGAAACGTAATAAATATCTATACTAATGTCCATTTTGCTACTGAATGCTGTCATCACATGTAACTCTTCCTCCAAATTATTATTTTTAAATCCCTAGGTGAAACGCAATTTTAAATATAATTTTCTTTACTCTCATTAGTTTGAGCAAAAGGTTGAAAACTGTAGTTTGGTCTTGACTCTAGCACAGTCTTCTGAAATGTCTTCTGAAAGCTGGCTAGGCTGAAATGAAATGAAGTTTTGGGGAATATAAGGGTTAGGAAATATATAGACATTACAGAGTTGGTGAATGGCACTGATGGTCTGGCCCATAGCAAGGGCTCTTTCAGATGGCATTGCCCAGCATAGGTGCCAGAAGTTCTGTTTTTTAAACAGAAAAAAAAAAAAGTGGTTTAAAGAAATCTTTGAACGTAAGTGTTACTGTAAATGGTAGAATTTCAGCCATGCTTTGACTGGAGTGGCTGTAGAAGGGAGGCTCAGAACCCCAGGTCTACCTACATCCCACCACAGATGTTCTTTGTTGCTGCTCTTGCAGTGTTCCAGCAACATCCTCAGTTACCAAAAGTGAACATATTCCTTTTCCTAACTTTTTCCATGCATATGATAACATGTAAGCTGTTTAAATACTTAAGATGATTTTGAATGCTTTTCTTCCTACTTATTTCAAATAAGTTGCAGTTATATTGTTAAGTGAAGGAGTAGATTATAATATGCAGTACTCATTGATGGATTAAGTGAATGTAGAATCTTCTTTTTCCTGTGTTTTGAAGCATGAGTAATTATTCAGACCAATAGTACTAGCAAAGTCTGCATCGATCTGCAATGTATCGATGTATTGATGGAGTAGTATATAACTACTGTTTATGGTTAGGAGAGGCTGATCTATGGTAATATGAAGTTAAAGAATTTCTTACTGCATTCAGGACAAGTGTGTATTTTATAGTTGCCTGGAATAATTTTTAACATGCTTCACTTACTTGTGTGATTATGTGTAGATTAATAACTTTAGGCTGCTTTTTTTTTTTTTCATTCATGAGCCCTTTTATACTATGTTATTACTTGTAGGAGTGAAAATTTTCAGCTATGGCTCCAAGCAAAGTGATGCTAGTTTTTAAATTAAAGGAAGAAAGTCTTCATCAAGCGCCAAGACAGGACTGCTGTGGTGTTTTAGAAGTGGAGGGGAATTACACATACTCACTGAACTACACTACTATGGGACATTCATCACCTTGGGAATAATAATAAAGATAAAAGGCTAAGAAACATTGACTTCAGCCTTTGTCCCTGGCTAATGCAGGGACATGTTGAACTTCTGAAGTACCCCATTAATCCCTTACCCAACTCTCAACTTCTCTTCCACACTGATACTTTAGATCATGAAAAAAAAAGTCCCTGCCTCTTAAAAACCTTTAAAATGTTTAAAAACCTTTAAAATATGACCGTTCTTTTAATTTTAATCTATTAAAAAAATCTTCCCTTCAGAAGTTTGGGTATGTTTCCAGTTGTCAAGAACTTTTGCTAGAATATAGGTCTTTTTGTACACAAAGTAGATGACCTTGTTAAGGAACACAAAATACCTTGACAAACGGTAAAGTTTGTTTAACTAAGAGTCACTACTATGAACTGGTTTTGGTACTGACTATTTTAGAATGCCTGATCTGATATTAGATCCTTTGCTTAATGGCACTTGGTTGACAATGGTTAAAAAATTGTGGAAGAGAATATGGTTCTGGTGACAGAAGCCATATGAAATTATTGAAATCAGTAAGAAAAATATAATAAAGGAACATTACTAGTTCTTGTAAAGTCTAGTTTAAGAAATGTATTGCATTCAAAAACTTGTTGAAGATCATGGAAGTGCTTTCACTGGCCGCAAGCATATATAGCTCAAGCCTGTCAAGAGGCAAGTGCTTATCAAATAGATTCTTTTTGCTCTCTTGTAGTACATAAATACCAAAACCTTAGCATTCTCCACCTTTAAAAGTGGAATCATTCAATGCAAAAAAAAGTTTGGTAACACAAAATGTAAATATGACAGGGAATTTGTCCAAGTGAGGAAGAACATTCCGTTTCATTCATGCCATTTGTCATCTGTAATGACAGTGTTACCTGAGAAGAAGAAGACATCTCATATTTATTGTACTCTGAGAGCCAAGCCTGTACAAGACTTTTATTAATACTTGGAAACTTCACTGTTGAGCAATGTTAGTACATGCTTGGCTTTTGTGCGTTCATTGTGTCCCATAGACAAATATTAAAGATTGTTTTTTTATTGTGTGTGACAAGAAAGCCACAATTTCCTGATTTCAACATGATTTCAGGTGAAGTGATTGTACCTTCATTAAGGTTTCATTGAAGTGAATGTGCTTTTTCAGAAGAGAGGGAACCTATACAAATAAATAAAACAAATAGAAAATATTTATGAAAAAGAGCTTCTGTGTTATTCCTTCCTACTTTGGCCATGGAACAGGAAATAAACTGTAACTTACTCCTTAAACAAAAAAGGTGAAAGTTTAATATAGCTAGCCTAATTCACTTGGAGAAAAAAGAAAACAAAAGTTGAAACTTTGAAAGATTAGTATATCTGTACAGCAGTTATGTATGTAACCACCATCTAGGTTGACCTGCCAAAAAAAGAAAGATGAGGAAAACAACATGGAATTTTGTGGTTTTCTGTTTTCTCCCTTTTTCTCCCCTTTTCTCTTTCTTATTAACTTAAAATTTTTTGATACAAAAACTTTTTGATACAAAAGATTTATATTTGGTGTTCTTGCACTTGTTCTTGTACCTGGGAAATATCAAGAAAGTTGCATTTTCATGTCCTATTTAGTTTAATGGTTACTTGGAGGACCTAATGATGTTCATACCTCTCTTTGACCCAATTTTCAAAAAAAAAAGGTTGTAAACATGCTTACTTTACAAAACTCGAATGTCTCTTGATTCAACATTCTGCTTAACAGTAAAAATATCACATGCTTGCAGTTTGGTATCTAAGGTCTTAGCCAAATGGTAAGGGAGTTTAATCTATAATAATGACATTTACTTTAATATTGTATTAAATAAATTTTAAAAATAACAAAGGACAACAAATTCAAACTGACCAACTGCAGAAATGGCTTTCCTTTCCCATTTGTTTTTAATTCCTCTGAAGTCAAAATTGAATGAAAATACTAGATCTCTTCTCTATCAAATTTTTCAGGAAAAAAAGATGTGTAGGATATTTCTAGCTTGAGAAGGGAACATGATGAAAAGTAGTGTTTGCAGTGTAGAGGCTGACTTTACACAGTATAACAAATAAGAAGAGAATATAAGCCCAACTTTTATTTCAATTTCTAGATTTCATTAATGGTCTAAACTCAGAGGTAAAGCAAGATAAAATGAAACTTATTAGCTAATTTACAGTTTAACATAGTAAGACTGATTTCTTCATGTGCATTTAGATAAATATGCCATTTTTTCACATGTCAATTGTTTGATGAAATATCCTATACCACCTGTCCCTGTATGCACTACATCTTCAGTGTTACATATTATATTTCTAGAGTTTTAAGTTGGAGGAATTTGTAATTGAACACATTATTAGAAATAATTTTTGCCACTATTTACTTAACTCAGCAATTTCAATTATGCTACTGCAATGAACTACCTTAGAATATTTTACTTTCATGTCTGAAATCTTTTTTTAAATGAATGTGTTAATTTAATGAGTACTGATCTCATCTCTGTTTCTGAGACTTCCTCCAAGTATGGTAGGAAGGAGTTATAAATACTGAGAGAAAAGGAGGTGTAATGGCAAAATTTACCTTTAGACCACCATGCTTGTCTTTCTAGGATCCTTTTGTGGTTCAGTGAAGAAAAACAGTCCTGTCTCCTCAGAGACAATGCCTTCACCTATAACCTAACTGTGGGCAGCCATAAAGATGTGACGTCATGGTTTCCCTTCATCTTGCCTTTGGCTGAGCCTTCCTGCCATCCTATCTGTGGTGGAGCAAATCATGTCAGGTAGTGCAATTGTGAATTTGGTCGGATCAGCTCCTTAATCCAACTGAAAACTAGTACTCAAAAAAAAAAAAAAAAAAAAAAAAAAAAGGTGTAATGTAGTGTAGGGGGACAGATATCTCCTTTTCCTTCTGTTTGCAGGTTGCACTCACAGTTAGGTTGTATTCACTTAGTGGTTCTCTCCACTTAGACATTCCAACTTCCTTACAGAGGCCTATATCTCTCCATTGAAGGATGCTGGTGAAATTAGCATCAGTAGACTAATGTCATCTTGTAAACAACCTGCTACTTAAGATGCAGTAAAATATGGAAATATTCTCATCATTCACTCAGAAGACCTGCATGTCTGCATACATCAGTACATTTAGTTGCCTCTGAGAACGGAAAAACCCAAATAAGGACCTGTCATTAATGCTTAGGAGAACCTAGCTTTCTTAATCAAACTCAGATGAATAGATAGTCTCTAAATAAAGACAACCAAAAATGCTGGCTTGCAGCCTGGAGTATTCTTCTTTGCTTTTTGATTTTTTTTGGTTTTTTTTTCAACACCATCAGAGGCTGCCTCTGATCTCACATGGAGAAAAGAGAAATGTAGTGAGAGGTTTAGTGGATCCAGATGCTGAAACAGGAGACACCCAGATGTATGAGGAAAGACTGATAATGGCTCAACAAAGCTATGAAATGGGTAGGCAGAAGAGAGGAGAAACTGGTCAGATGCGCAGAAGAGAAGAGGAATAACAAAAAGGAAGAAACAGATAAAATGTGAAGGAGGAAAACAGAATTACATGAAATAAAATCAATGCAAAAGAAACCCTATAAGTTCATATACATATAAATACACAAGTAAATAATTGGATTTAAAACAAACAACCACATACGTATATGTATTTCACATATGGAGAAAGAGACAAGACAGAAAAAGGTTATAGATCAAAGGTCTCTCCTAATCACATCTTTTCACCTCGAAGATCATTCTTAGAAGTCAAACTTATCTATGAATCACCCAAACTCACTGCTTTTTAGAAAGTTTTCTCCACCTCAGATTTCTTTTGACCTATCTGGAAATTCATATTTATTGACATCTGCTCTCTTCTCATCTATCTGTTGAAGTTATAAACTAAAATTCTGAAGGTTATTTGCTTCCAGACCATCTTCACAAACTGGTATGATTTGTTGTACATTTTCACGTCTCTGACAAATGGATATGCTAGATGTTATCAGGGAAAGGTATAGAGCAATTGCCCTCTGAAACTTCTTGAGACGCTTGCTCCAGGCACAGCGTGTGTCCAGATAGCTATTTACCATTGATGATATTTAAACATGCTGCATAGATTCATTCAAGACACAGTGCTAGAGGCATGGCTCTAGCCACATCACATGCATTTCAGCAACGCTTCATACCCACTTGGTCTCTCTGTCTTTAGAAAGCCCATGAGAACTCCAAGGGAAAGATGGGCACCCCTGAACCAGCTTGTCTTGGTTTGTTGTCCTTCACAGAGAAGTCAGTTCAAACACTCTCAGAAAGATTCATGTGGTGAACCAGAGTTCAATGACAGACAATCGGGAAATTAATTTCCAAATTGAATATCTGATCTTAACTAAAATGCCACCTTTGGTGCACTTTAGGTACGTATTAAATAACATTATTGTTATAAAACATGGTGAGATTGGTTTTCTAATATATACTCTTGGGTTAACATGAGATGCAAAGATTATATTCCTGAGGAGAACATGGTATAGGGTTGCTTGGAGAGAGCTATCCGTTTGACCTGGACTTTGGTTTAATGGCTTCAATGTCCAAAGTATTTTCCTAAAGCTAAGACTTTATTTAGCATGTCTCCCAACTCAGTAAAGTATTTCTTCTGTATGCTATAAGTGTGTTGTGAGAAGCTGGAGAAACGCTGTGTGTTATGGTGTGGCAAATTAATAACTCTTATTGAATTATAGTCTTCTGGGACTAGTGGAATTACTTTTGAGCATTCCAGAGAGTTTATTATAAATGTCTCCTCTCTATTCTGAATTTTGGACATTTTTAAAATAGTTTTCTGTTTTGGAGCTTTACAGCAAAAGCAGTGTAATCTTAGAAAATTGGTTCAAAAGAGGTCCACATCATTAACTTTTTCATTTCATGTGGATTCATATCCCCCAAGTTTTGCTTTGAGTACTGAGTTCAAACAAACCAAAAATTCAAAGGAAAGCTCCACCCATATCATTGAATTTTGTCTGGGGAACTTTTTTCCCCTTTGAGTCATAACCAGAATAATAATGAGTAACAACTGGTTTCCACCCAAACTATGAATGACCTGTTTTTGTTAAAACTTAGGCCTTTTCTGTCTGGGAAGGCTATAAATCTTGGTGGCAGTTTTGGTAGACTGGGTTTAAATTTCAATCTTCCTTTGCAAGACTGATCAAGACTGATGTAAATAATTTTTTTTCTTTTCGGTTGTAATCAGCAAAGAATTGGGACACTCTGCTTTGCATATTTTAATTAATGCATTTATTTATTTATTTATTTTCATAGGAAGGATGATTTATTCACTTTTTCTCCTATGATACTTTTCTGTATGGTATGACTTCATCATCAGGTTAAGAGTACTGAGTATGGTTTCTTTCACAGTCTACTGCCAAAGGAAATATTTACAAGTGCAACTGGGGGAAGAGAGACTCTGTGACTGCTATGAATTTATTGCTGGCTACACAAATGTGTCATGATTCTTAGTGGTGCCATGTCTAATTTAGACCAAATGTAAACCTTTGTATAGACAGTTCTCTGACATACCAGTTAAATCTGCAGAAAGACTTGTTACGTGGATAGAAACATATGACCTCATTCGAAGATCTAAGCGTTAGTACCAATTTGCCAAAATTCTTTGGAGA
This sequence comes from Scolopax mira, assembly GCA_004320125.1. Classification (NCBI taxonomy): domain Eukaryota; kingdom Metazoa; phylum Chordata; class Aves; order Charadriiformes; family Scolopacidae; genus Scolopax; species Scolopax mira. The sequence continues at coordinate 203,342 of BJBW01000496.1, read as the reverse complement.
AGAGTTAAAAGTCAGGCATCCTTCTATGAGGGTCTCACCCACGCCCCATATCTTTGTTTCCTTTTGTTTCCAGAACAAATTTATCCCATATGTATACTTAAACTTTTAGGGATCTTGTCTGCTTTTCCACAGAAAGTAAATTTGTCTTTTTTTTTTTAAAAAATTAATTTTAGTTTAGTTACCAGGAATCTAATTCTTGTGAGACCTTTTCCTTTATCTCTGTTATTTGGGCTGTTTGATTTTCTTCCTGATATTTTCTTACTCCTGTGTGTTTAGACTTTATCATAGAATCATAGAATCTTAGAATCATAGAATGATTTAGGTTAGAAAGGACCTTAAAAATCATCTAGTTCCAATGCACCTTACACTAGAACAGGTTGCTCAAAGCCCCATCCAGCCTGGCCTTGAACACTTCTAGGGATGGGGCACCTGCCACTTCCCTGGGTGACCTGTTCTAGTGTCTCACCACCCTCACTGTAAAGAATTTCTTCCTAATATCTAATCTAAATCTCCCCTCTTTCAGTTTGAAGCCATTACCTCTTGTCCTTTCACTACATTCCCTGATAAAGTGTCCCTCCTCATCTTTCCTGTAGGTCCCCTTCAGGTGCTGGAAGGGATGATAAGGTCTCCCCAGAGCCTTCTCTTCTCTGGGATGAACAACCCCAGGTATCTCAGCCTTTCATCACAGGAGAGGTGCTCCAGTCCTCTGATTATCTTCCTGGCCCTCCTTTTAATTGGTTGAGATCACTGATTTCCTCCAGGATTCCAGTCTCATATTACCTTTTCTTCCTGTGTATGTGTTCCATTTGTGTGCTTAACAGTATCTCAATTGTTTAGCTCTCTCTAGAAAAGGCAGCCTTTGATATGTAATAATTTAGTGAAGACAGACTTTGGTTCCATCTTAAGTTCTCATACAAATTTAAAATTGTGCAAAGAAACAGATTTCTGATTGAATACACTTAATAAAACTAATGAGTGTATATTTTGTGAAGGGATGAAATAAAGCCTTGACTTCATGTGTTGCGCCTTATGCACAGACTTGAAACTCTTGAAAGTTTCAAGTCTCCTCTATGTAGACTTTCTTGCCACAGTAGGCCTCCTAAACTTCAGCGGGGACTTCTGAAGACCATGATGGTATTCTTTTTCCCAATGACTGGATATGCAACATAAGGAAACACTGGATTTACTTACTGCCCCATACATGTACACAAATTTATGTGAAGGCAGTTCATGTCTTCTCCTTCTTTGCACAGCTTCTGAAAAAAAGAGTAGCCAGAGATAGCAGGTTGTTACTAGAACAGTATTTGGAGTTTGTTCCTAAACACTTTGTTTCTCAACAGCTGCTTAATGACTGAAAAAAGGTGACAGTATGCGAGATTTTTTATTCTGGAGACAGCAGCTTGTTTTCAGTTACTGTCTTTCTTCTGTCTATTGGTCCATTTGCTCCTTAGGGTCCATTGCAACCCCTAAATGCCATGTGAGAACAACATTTGAAATTTGTTTGCATGATGGAACAGAGAACATACTTTCCCAAGAAAAATGGTATTAGAAAGCAAACTGCTGGACCCAGACAGTACATCTGCAGCATGCTCCTGGCTGGTATCTGATGAGTTTTCAGGAATCAGAGTAGATAGATGAAAGCATTATAGCTGGAATGAATTATCATAGTCAGAGACAGGTTGTGTACCCCTACTATTGTACATCTTTCTAGTAAACATAAAGGAAGCATATCCATACTATTTTAAATTTAATTAGTAATGTTAAAACCCACAAACTTCAACAGGAGGGAAACAAAAGGACATTTTCTTATGGCCCTTGGCAGTTCTGTATAGACTTTTCTGAAACTAATGTGGTCTCACCTTTATTGCTATTGTTATATGTACTAACCAGATTAAAACTAGTACAGCTATGATTCCCAATACTGCAAAAAATATCTTAATGTGCAGTGCAATCAAGCTGTTAACCCTTGAAGGGACAAAAGAAAGTAGCTTAATTTTCATGAAGAACTATTTCAATAACACGAAAGATTGTACTTTAGCTTTGTTTATATATATTTTTTATGATTTTATTTTATTTTAATCTTCCAGAATACGTACAAATCTCAAAGTAAAGAATAAATTATAATTTGTATGAGAGTTGAGTAACTCTTAAAATATTTGAGATTGGAAAGTTCTGGTGGAACAAGCGATGTGTCCCGGGGAAAATAATGGAGTGGTTTGTGCTGTATGTCATCTCCAAACACATTGAAGATCAAGAAGTTATTGGTATTGGTCAACACATATTTACCAAGGTAAATCATGCTTGTCCAATCTGATAACCTTCTATTATGTTATAACTGGTTGGTTAGATGAAGGGAGAGCAGCAGATGTCATTTACCTTGACTTCAGCAAGGCTTTTGACACTGTCTTCCAGAACATCCTCATTAGAAAATTAAGTGTGGGCTAGATGAGGGGGCAGTGAGGTGGATTGAGTCCTGGTTGTGTTTCAGGACTCAGAGGGTTGTCATTAATGGAGCGGGGTCAAGTTGGAGGCCTGCAACCAGTGGTGTCTCTCAGGGGCCAATACTCAGCCCAGTCCTGTTCAACATATTCATCTGGGTGTGGAGACAAAGTGTATCCTCAGCAAGTTCACTGATGATACCAAAGTGGGAGGGCTGGCTGACACTCCAGAGGTCAGCGCTGCCATCCAGCGTGACCTGAACAGGCTGGAGAACTGGGCAGAGAAGAACCTAATGAAGTTCAACAAGAGCAAATGTAGGGTCCTGCACCTGGGGAGGAAGAATCCCAGGCACCAATAAAGGTTAAGGATTGATGTTCTGGGAAGCACTACTGAGGAGAAGGCTCTGGGAGTCCTGGTAGATAGCACACTTTCTATGCGCCAGCAATGTGCCCTTGTGGCCTAGAAGACAATGGAATCCTGGGCTGTATACAGGGGAGTGTGGCCAGTAGGTTGAAGGAGGTCATTCTCCCTCTCTACTCTACACTGGTGAGGCCACAACTGGAATACTGCATCCAGACTGGGCTCCCCAGTTCAAGAGTGACAGAGAACTACTGGAAAGAGTCCAGCGTAGGGCAACAAAGATGATTAAGGGATTAGAACACCTCCCTTATGAGGAAAGGCTCAAGGATCTGGGACTCTTTAGCCTGGACAAGCGAAGGTTGAGGGGAGACTTTATCTGTATTTATAAGTATCTAAAGGGTGGATTGAAGGATGTTGGAGCCAGAATCTTTTCAGTGGTTTCCAGCAATAGGAGAAGGGGCAATGGGCACAAGCTGGAACATAGAAAATTCCATTCAAATATGAAGAAAAACTTTACAGTGAGGGTGATGAAGCACTGGAACAGGCTGCTCAGGGAAGTTGTGGAGTCCCTTTCTCTGGAGATCATCAAGACCCACCTGGATGCAGTCCTGAGTGATGTGCTCTAGGTGTTCCTGTTTTAACAGGGGAGTTGGACTAGATGATCTCTAGAGGTCCCTTCCAAGTCTGACAATTCCATGATTCCGTGAATATATTGTTTCATCATCACTAAGTGCCTGGATCAAATTCAAACAAAGCTTCACATTTGCATAAATCTTAATTTTCAAGAAATGACTCCTCAGAACTGTAGACAAGTGCCTATAGCACTATTCTGTAATTTTGTCAGCCTTTTCTGATGATTTTTAATAAGTAATTATCTTCTCCTTGAATATATATTTTTTCTCTTTTTCTGCCTTGTTCCTTAACAAGTTTATAAAGTTAACTATAAATAGGGTAATATTTTGAATGAATCATTGTTCATTAGAGTCTTAATGATTAAATGTAATAATACAGTTATTTCTTATCTATTAGAAACATTAGAAATGTATTCAAAAAGGACTTACATGTTTCATAAGGTTCTCTAGGAGTGACGTGTTACAGATTAATAATAGAGTAAAAATTATATAGAAAATTGAATTTAAAATCAATATGTTCCAACTGGGAATTTTATTCTCTTTAGAGACTTCAGTAAAATGTATTTATTAATTTCTTTACTCTCTTCTGACTGATTTACTTTTTCTTACACTTTATATGTTCTCCTTGATATTTTGGTTCAGTGATTTCATTATGTATTATGGGGAACACACACAGAAGCCTTATAAAGTTGCCCAATAATTTCCACTGTATTATTTTAGCTTTCATTTGCTTATAAGGTTGCCAAACCTTAACTGTTTGAACTGAAACATTCTCTCTTGCGTAATTACAGTGTTGAGGGAAGAGGGAAGAAGTTTCAGGCGAATGTGATTTGTCTAGGTTTTTCTGAGGACAGAAAACTGCATTAAATTGCCAGTGGCAGAACTGCTGGTAAGTATTTCACTGAGTTATCTTATATTTTCTGTCTAGCAACAAATACAGAGAGGTTATTCTAATGTTAGAAATGCACTCAATGACACATCTGTGAATATTTTGCCAAATTATGAGCCTTCTTAAATCTCAGCGACTGATTAGAGCCACATTCACAGTAGAGATAATTGGTGTAGACAAACCATCTGAAGATTTCATTTGATCTGGACATGCTTAAGTCCAAGGCAGGATTTTCCTTAGAGTTGCTGCTCTCAGCTATCAGGGACTATTATCCTATTAGGTACTGAAAAATGTCTGTGAACTTGTCTTTTTTTTCCCCTGTATTGCTGCCTAGAGAGGGATGATGCACCAATGTGTAGAACGAAAAGTGGTGAAAGGAAATAACAAGGAGATTAGGGCGAAGATTTAGGTGAAGCCTAGATGAAGATATACTTAAGAATGACTTGAACTCTAACAATAACATCTCTATGCTTCTCAGTTCTGCCCCTGAAACATGGAAGTAATAATGCCAGTAAATCTCACACAACTGCTGTCAAGAGTTTTACATGATCATCTCGAGTATATTCAGGTATTATGTTGATAGCAACACAAAAAAAATCACAAGGAAATAGACAATGTTGTATTCAGAGGTGAATGACATACAGTAAACACAGGGCTTCATACTGATCATGGAAATCAAAAAATATCGACAACAATATTCAAAGTATCTTTCCATCATAACTACTAAATAAATAGATGCCCTATGGAAAAACATTTATAATCGTGATATTGAAAAAAAAGATTCTCAAAATTGTCAGATACTTATGAAGCCATGATTCATAAACTGTCTTCAAATCTTAGCAAAAAAGTGAAATGGGCATTCACAAATTAGTAAGATAAGATTATGTTCTGAGACTTACATTTATCACTTTCAAATGCCTCTGTAACTTACCTTTTATATACTGTGATGAGCGTAAGGAACAGGCAAAGAAAAGATTTTCTTTGCTACCTGGCAGAGATCCAGTGCATGTGTTACAATGCCTCCTGCCATTGTATAAAGTTTTATAACCCTTCTTCATCTGAAAACAGGCACTTTTTTTTAACACACCCCTTAATCCACATATGTATTTAGATCATAATATAATATCTGGAGTGCTTTTAGAGTTAAATGGTGCTTTATCACTTCAGCACATAAAGTGGAAAAGTTTATTATTTTAATTACAAAATGTGTATTATCAACAAGAGAAAGAGAACCTAATGTGCTTTATACAAACTCTTTTGACTGATTTCCCTTTAATTTGTAGCACATTTTATTTACTCTAGTTTGTATGCTTAGATGTGTCCTCATTTAACTTTTGGCTCAAGCAGACATCCAGAAAAGAAGGATATGCCTACTGAGATCACTTCCTGAAGTCTGGTTTCTTGGCTGGGAAACTGGCTTCTCTTGTTCCTGCTGGAAAGTATTTACAATGGGGATGTTGTAGTATAGTGGCAAAGTTATTCCAGGACATGTTCATAAGTATGAATAGATATATGAATAAAGTTATGCTAAAGAATCAGAGAAGGCAATGAAACCAAAACCTATTCATAATAATTTTCAATCTATTTTTTTAATTGCCTTGTTAGGATTTCTACAGGGTAACTCATAACTGAAGGGTGTTGATATTCAAGCCAGGGAATGTCCATCATCTATTTCTGTTCATGCAGTATTTTTTGTGAATACACAATGATCTAAATACCGTGAAAAGTTATAGTGATATACCAAAACATGCAAGAGAATCACTGCACTACATTATTCTTATGAAAGCTAATATTTATGTCAAAATTGCTCTGAGTGCTCTTAATATAGATGGCATCACTGTGTTGTGTGTTTACTCTTGTGCTGTGGGCTGAGGTACTGGTGCTGGGTGCAATAGTGCTAAATATAAACTTGGAAAGTGTGGTATCTGTGAGGCGTGTGCCCAGAGACACAGGCACAGAGGTGAGGAGGAGGTGAGGAGGAGCTGGGAAGAGCACTGATGCTTGCCTGCATCATTGGACTGTTTATTCCTCACCTCAGCGCTGGTGTGAACCATTTTGTGCCACCTTTCCTAAAGGTGACACAAAAAGGTGTTTCCAAGAGTTGAGTCTGTGATTGCTCACCACTTGCTGCCTTCAGGTATTTCTATTGCTCAAGAATAAATTTTTATTAACTGTGCTGTTTGCGAAGGAAAATATGGAAGGTTTGGGTTTTTCCTTTGTAAAAATGCATGAAAAGGAGGTAAAAATATTTATTATATCAATTAATTCAAAGTTGAAATAAGTAAATTTTTGGTATAAAAGGATTACTTAACATGCCATGGAGATCTAAGGACACTGGGGAGAAATAAACAATAAAAAAGACAGCTCTAAAAATTAGGAAATACATGTAATTATCATAGAATGGTCATAGAATGGTTTAGGTTGGAAGGGACCTTAAAGATCATCTAGTTCTAACCCCCCTGTCATGGGCAGGGACACCTTCCACCAGTCCGGATTACTCAAAGCCCCATGCAATCTGGCCTTGAACACTTCCTGGGATGGGGCATCTCTATAACAGTCAAACGAACTGAGAAAGTAAGGAAAATAAATATAATAATAAATATAAACAAATTAGAACTCAAGCATTGAAGCAGCTGTCACAGAATCACAAAATCACTAAAGTTGTCAGAGGCCTCTGTAGATCACCTAATCTAATTGTCTGCTCAGGCAGGGTCAACTAGAGCCAATTGCCCAGGATGGTGTCCAGATGGCTTTTGAAAATCTGCAGGGATGGAGATTACACAATGTGTAATCTCTGGGAACCTGTGCAAGAGTCTACCTTCTCAGTAAAAATGTTGGGGTTTTTTAATGTCAGGATACATAGGCCATGGTTGCTGCAAGGGCTCCCTCTCTTTCCCAGGGAATTATGTAAGGGCAATCTCTACTTTCCTGAAGACAGAAGTGACATTTCCAGTTCTTGGGAACCTCCTCCAGTCAATGTAACTGAAATGTCAGAGATGATCAAGACTGGCTTTGCAATGGCATTGGCCAACCTGCACAGCATTCATGGGGCAACTTGTGACTGTTAAATTTGTTTAAATATTTCCTAATCTGATCTTCCCCTACTGGAGGTGAGTTCTCCTTGTTCTAGACTTTCTCACTGATCTCAGATGCCGGGGAATACTGAAAGCCAGTCTTACTGGTAAAGACTGAGGTGAAGAAGGCATTGAGTACCTTGGCCTTTTCTGTTTCCTTTGTCACCAGCTTCTCTGCACCACTCAACAGCAGACACACATTTTCCTTTGATTTTACTTTACTGATGATGTACCTGTAGAAGCCATTCTCGTTGCCCATCATGACCCTCACCACATGGGCTTCAACTCCAAGGGGGCTTTGGCTTTACTAAGCCCATTCCTGCATGTCTGAATAGTATCTCTGTATTCTTCCTGGAACACCTGTCCCAGCTTCCACCTCTTGCACGCTTCCTTGAGTGTCACAGAACTGTAGCACAGAAGTGTGCCCCTGGGTTCAGAAATATATATAAAATAGGAAAAAAATAACAAAAGTGAAAAAGGTAGCAGAAAAAAAAAGTAGAAAGGCCTTCGGGCAGATGATAACTGTTGCTTTGTTTCAAAGTTTCTGAGCTGTGTGCTCTACAAATTCATAAGGAATTGAAGTTGAGTAAGGATGAGAAATTAGTGGTTGAGGTTAGCATCATTTCAATTTATCAACAGATAAAATCTTTTGGTTTTGAATCAGAGAAATAATTTCTCTGTAATTATTTTGTGCAGGAGTGAATTATATCCCTCCAAATCTGTTCAATCTGGAAAAACAGTGAATGACTATTTTTTTCTCCCTTTTCTTACAGTTTCCTTTTATTATTTAGCTTTGTATTTCAACAACACTTCTGCTGATAGTTTCTGACTTGCAACAGATCTGAAGGTCACATAGCCTTTAGGTTGAGTGGCTTGTGCACTTCTATGCATCTGACAAAAGCTGCTTTACCTAGAGAAATACTGTACAAACCAGTGCCAGTAGTTGCAGTTGTCAAAAGGGGAGTGGAAAGATACATCACCCTGAAGTGTTTTGTGTCATGGATTCACGGAAGGGAATGTCAGAGTTGGAAGGGATCTCTAGAGATTATCTAGTCCAACTCTCCTGCCAAAGCAGGAACACCTAGAGAGCATCACTCAGGACTGCATCCAGGCAGGTCTCCAGAGAAGGGGACTCCACCACCTCCCTGGGCACCTCTTCCAGTGCTCTGTCACCCCCACTGAAAAGAATTTTTTCCTCATATTTGAGTGGAACTTCCTATGTTCCAGCTTATGTCTCTTCCTCCTCATCCTATTGCTGGAAACCACTGAAAAGATTTCAGCTCCATCATCCTTCAACCCACCTTTTAGGAACTTCCAAACATAGGTAAAGTTTCCCCTCAGTCTTCTCTTTTTGAGGCTAAAGAGCCCCAGCTCTTTGAGCCTTTCCTTGTAAGGGAGGTGCTCCAATCCCTAATCCTCTTCATTGCCCTACGCTGGACTCTTCCCAGTAGTTCCCCGTTCTTCTTGAATTGGGGGGCCCAGAACTGGACATAGTATTCCATTTGTGGCCTCACCAGTGTAGAGTAGAGAGGGAGAATGACCTCCCTCAACCTACTGGCCACACTCTTTCCTATGCAGCCCAGGATTCCATTGGCCCTCTTGGCAACAAAGGCACATTGCTGGCGCATGAAGAGCCTGCCATTCAACAGGAGTCACAGATCCTTTACCTCAGAAGTACTTTCTAGAACATCCATCCCTAAACTATATTGGTACCTGGGGTTCTTCCTCTCCAGGTGCAGGACCTTACATTTGTCCTTGTTGAACCTCATTAGGTTCTGCACAGCTCTTCAGCATGTCCAGGTCATGCTAGATGGTGGCACAGTCCTCTGGAGTGCCGGCCAGCCCATCAGTTTGGAATCATCAGTGAACTTGCTGAGCATACACTCTGTCCCTTTGTCCAGGTCATTGATGGTTGAACAGAACTGGGCTGATTATTGATCCCTGGGGGATGCTGCTGGTTACAGGCCTCCAACTTAACCCTGCTCCATTAATGACAACCCTCTGAGTCCTGACACACAACCAATCCACCTTACTGCCCCCTCATCTAGCCCACACTTCCTTAATTTTCTAATGAGGATGTTATGGGAGATAGTGTTGAAAGCTGTGCTGAAGTCAAGGTACATGACATGTGCTCTCCTCTCTTCCAGCCATCTAGTTATAACATCATAAAAGGCTATCAGAGTGGTCAAGCATGTTTTACCGTTGGTAAGTCCATGTTGACAAATACTGATAACATCTTGATCTTCAACGTGTTTGGAGATGACATCCAGATTAAGTACTTTCCCCAGGACAGAGGTGAGACTAATTGGCCTCTAGTTCCCTCTTACCCTTTTTCTAGACTGGTGTGATATTTGCCTTTCTCCAGTCCTCAAGCACTTTTCCTGTTCTACAAGACCTCTTATAAATGATGGTGAGTGGCTCAGAGATAACATCTTCCAGCTCTCTCAGCACTCATGGGTGCATCCCATCAGGGCCCATAGACTTATGGATATCTAGTTCGGCCAAGTGGTCTCTAACCCAATCCTTCCCAACAGAGAGAAAGTCTTCCTCTCTCCAGACCATCCCCCTTGTCTCCAGCATCTGGGATTCCTGAGGGGGCAACTTTGTCAGTGAAGACCGAAGCAAAGAAGGCATTCAGCAGCTCCGCCTTCTCTGGGCACCAAAGCACCCACCTCATTCATCCTGGGATCCTCACTCAACTTGTCATAGTTCATGCTTGGTTTGGTGTCAGGCCATTTGTAGTCATTAAGGCAGTAGTTACTTGCACACAGTAAATATGTGTATATTTAACATGCATGCGTATGACATAAAAATATGTTATTTCTCTACAGACAGTTTCAAAAGTAGTTCAGTTATTTAGAGGTGTAAGTGCTGTTGGTTTTTATTGGCCCTTATCCACTTAAATGCCTTGGCCTGGCTTTAAATCTGCTTCATAATGTGTTTAAAACTGTTCTAGTGAGAATGAGACCTCAGCTCAGTGATGAATCCAACCTGCTCCTTTCAGCAATCTCTAATCCTGCCTAAGAAATTGATTCCAAACTTTGTAGCTTGCAATTCATCAGCAAAGCAATATTTTAATATATCTCAACCCAATCCTCTGCCCATCAGCCATGATAACTGAGAATCTATGATTACATTTGTAAATTGTTTAATATGAATATTATTTTCTATATAATTTGTTAGTGCTTGCTTTCACTGTTATGTAAGTTTAATTAGAGATATGCTGCTACTTCTAAGAGTTTCACATTAAAAATAGATCCTTATGCAACGTGTAACCCATTTTAGCCTTTGATATGAAGAACTGTGTTGTTAAACCTAATGGCACCTGTTTTCTGTAGTTGATATTCTGTTGGCATATTTACTTGGAAAAATGGCAGTCATTCAGTGTGAACTTTTCTTCTTAACCCTTTCATAGCTAACTGTTAGGTTTGGAGGTATTCTTATTACCACAGTTATTTTGCTTGTTCTGATGCCTCTTATGTGTGTCTACTTCTTATAAAGCTCTGGTAACTGCCAAAATTTATTAACCCAATGAAAACAAAGAATAATCATTTTTTATTAAAGATTAATCTTCCTTAAAGTTTTCTTAATTGAATGAACTACTTTTTAAAAAAAATCTATAGAAAAATCATGCAGAAAATGTTGATTCTTCAAAAGATTACATTAAGTAATTCACAACAATAAATAAAATCCTTTATCTTTATGAATTACTGTGTTTTATAATGTACTGGCATCCAATGTATACAAGGTGCCAACAAATATATAGTTCTTGCTCATACTGCTGTTGATATCACCATTGTCATGTTTTGCCCAGAAACAGTCACTATGGCTTCTTCCTCTGAGTTAACCAGAATCTTGGTCAGCCTGCAGCTTGTTCATTTCTCATATATACCAAGCAGATGAGATTACCACGTTCCATATTTTCACTGCTGATAGTTTGGACTTGTTTTCTCCCCATGCCTTTGGTGTATTACCTTCTCATACACAGGCATATCTTTAGTGCATCAACGTGAAGCTTGAATCAACATGAGGTGCTCCAACTTGTGTTCTCCTTTACATAACACCTCATCATCTGGCGCTCATCCTGGGTCTCCAAATCCCTTTTGTACCTCTATAACATGTATTTACTGGACAGCAGGACAGATTGCTGATGTTATGGAAGTTGCTAAAATGCTAGCATTAAATCACGGTACAAGAGGTAACAGCATTTTTACTGCTACATTTACGTTATGAAAAAAAAAAAAGGGACACGTGTCCCCAGTCCCTCATGACGTGTATTGAGTTTAATGTTTTTAAAGTCTATATGTGGAGTGTGAGCCCAGTATCAGTAATAAAGGCACCGTGCAGTTCTGCAGGGAGAACTTGCCCTTTATGTAGGTATTCAACATTAAGAAACATTTGTTCACAAGAGCAAAAAGACCCAGTGGAAAGGCATCTTTTGAACTGGCATATTTTCAACTTCTCCTGATGAATTAGACTGACCTTTAGAAATACACATCTGGTCTGGCACTAAAAGTAGAGTTTCTATTTTTTTAGAGTGTGTGTATATATGAAGAACACAGTAAGCAGGGTTACTAAGCTATTGTTTGTGTCCAAGCAGGTGCCTGTAGCAGGTACACTCTGCATGCTCACTGGTGAATGATGGCAGCTCCTCTGTTACACTCTCTTCCCGGATGCAGAACAGAGTGTTGAGCTGTACAAGCAACATCGCCAAGGTGTTTGAGGTAAGGAACACTGTGATCTTTCTTAAGACAACTCCATCATTTTAATGATCTGAAAGGCTATGTTGGATTATAACAATATCTGTAGGCAGACCACTGCAGGGAGGGAGGGTAGTCTCTGTTTTTTCAAAATTCCAGATAATTTTTATTTCAATGACTAGTGCAGATGGGAAAATTCTAATAAGAATACAAAACTTTGTTACCTAAAATAAAATTTTATATGCATATATGGACTTCTAACTTGTATCCAGGTGCCTTAGAAGCATTTGTTATATTACAAACAAATCAGTTGAGGGATATAGATCTTAAGGGTCATGTTTTTACCGCTTAGAATCAGGACAATGTTTCCTGAGGAACTCAGATCATATTCATAACCTAGAAGGGTTAATTTTTTTTTTTGAGGAAAGTTCAGCATAGAACACATGGAAAATCTTTGAAAAGCTTGAAAAATGCTGTTTGGGGTAGCTAGAACCTGAGACCTAAGCTCTTCTGCAGGTCTGACCTGTATCTTGTCAAAGGAGAGAAGTCCTGCTGTGTTTCCAAAACTGGCTTTATAACATGAGCAATAGAAAATTGTCAGTTCCAAATTCATCTTACTTGATTTTAGCCACCTGAATGAGATGGTTAAATTAAAGCTAATATTGTCATCAACGCTCTCTGTAGACAGTATTGAGAGAGAGAACACTTCAGAGTTATTAACTTCCCACAGGGAAAGCTTACTCTTTTTAGGTACTTTAAATTTCAGTCAAATCTGGGTACAAGCTCTCTTCCTTCTCTCTACTTTCTTCTTCATCTACTAAGTTCTCTTTTTTTTCATTCCACAGATGGGCCTCTGACATTTTTGTACCATCAAATACGTGATGCAAAAGAAATGACTGTGTCTGAAATACTGTAGATTTATTGACAAGAGGATCAGCTGTAGTATCTTGCTGCAGGATCAGGACTGTTGCCAGACAGTACCAACGAAGAAAGAGCACAAAGCCCTTACGTATAGTTATTTGCCTTTTGTCTCCTAAATACATATGTTTGATGAACACTCAAGATTAGAACAAATATTCAGATGAGACCACGAAGTTGTCAGCCAAACTTCAGTTAAATGTTCAGCCATGAAACTTAAAAAAACTATTTGGTCTTTTGAGCTGCAGAGTTATTTATAAATTTGTTACCTGCAGTATAGCTAAGATTTGGGCATTAGTTTTTCTGTGCCATAAAAGAATAATTGCCTTTGTTGGAACTAACAGTAGCTGGTAGGTATTCAAAAATTTTATTAGTTAAGAGATGTTTGAAGGTTGCTAATGGTTACCTGTTGTCTCAGTTATGTGAAAGAGTGAGGAGAAAGATACTGAGCTGATGGAAAAAAAAAAAAAGATAATATTCTACCAATTTTATTAGATTAAGCAGTTAACAAGGAGGCATAAAAAAGGATTATTATAAGAAACAACATAGGTATTGCATGCTTGGAATAGAGCAACAGATGCATCCAGGATAAGTACAGGTATAAATCTTTTGCAATGGTTACTAAACCAGTAACAACAACAAAGAAAGGGAATTTCTGTGCTCTAATTTGGCAACTGAAGGCATTGTGAAATTTCCAGTTAATTCACTAGAATAGCCAGGAAAATGGTGCTGCTCTAACAACTGCCTGTCTCTTGTTTGATGTTCAGTTGTGGTTGAAAGCTCTCAGAAAAAGACTATGCCTGTTTTTTAAAACTTGCTGAAGGAGACCCCCACATGATTTTGGGATCTGAGAGCAGAAGCTGGAATATTGTATACCAGATTCTGCAGAAATGTTAAGCAGGCAAGGAAGGAAGGAAGGAAGACTTCTGAAGTCTGAAGGAAATCTGAAGGAAGACTTACTGAGATACTGAAACATAGTATTTACTTAGAAATTGCCTATCTTAGATTCTGTTAATTAATCAACTGCTTGCAAAATGTAGTAGGGAAAATGTTTCATATACTGTTAAAACTGTTGAGTGATACTCACAGAATCTTTATGATTTTGGTCCTTCTATACTGTTGTGCTAGTATGTTCCACACTGGTTTTTGAACAAATCTGAACTAATGAGAATCCTGAAATGGTTTGGCAGAAACTACATTGAACAGACATTTCCCCATATCACCATGTAGGCTTGTAAGGTCACTATGGCAAAAGGGAATGCCAAAGAAAATAGAGGATCTGTGTTAATCCCTAAGGAAATCTGAACTGAAGCTATTAATTCCTCCCACGTGGTGTCTTATTTTTTAACTCTGTCCTTCTTTCAGTTGTCGGGTGACTGTTTTCATCACTGGGAATAGCAAAATGTTTTAGAAGATGCAGTGCAATACCAAACCACCTTATAAAAAGCCGGAGGTGCACTACCTAAGTGAAAATTCTAAATTAGAATAATGGATTTTGTAAGAATGACCAAACCAGGATAACACAACTTCTGTTTAGAAGAATCATTTACCTAGAATTCCACAAATCACTAGAAAACATTTGAGATGCAGCACAGCGTTACTTAAAAAAAAAAACCCTACCTCTTTCTTAGGTCATTATTGGGGGTTAGTTTGAAGCTATGAATTGACTGAGTTCATATGGTCTCTAAAGCAATCATCAGGGCCATAACATGGAAAAAAAAATAAAGCAGATAGGCAATGCAAAGAGGTAGAAATATACATTGGCTATCTTGGTACAGGCAGGTGGAAGTTAAAATGAACTAATGTTTCCCCAGATCACTGTCTACTCTTAAAGGGGATATGTTCAATGACAGAATGGAATGCCAAAGAAAAGAGAGGATCTGTGAGTGGATAGAAAAGATATCAAAACACTTGTTCATCTAGTCAATCTACACAAAATCTAATATAAGAAAGGAAATATAAGTCAGCCCTAGGAGTATTCAACCTCCCTCAGAGCAGGAGCTTTTGACATTTTTGGGGGGGTAAAACCTGTCCTACTTGGCTTATGCTCCTGGGAATTCCTGGGAGTTCCTGAAGCAACAGCCTTCTCTGCTGTTATCCACACCTAAGAGTTTTTCTGATTTTGCCAGGACCTTTCTGCATCAACTCGCTTTCTGTCAAGAATAGCTTAAAATGGCTATAGCAGGAAGTAACATCTTTCCAGTAATATTTCTCCCATTGTGTTTCTAGGTGATCATTAAACACTACAGCCCATTCTATGGCTCCTTAATTTCCTTGACTCTTCTGAAGCTAGAAATCTTCCTTGTGAACTCTTTCCACACATACTTCCCATCTGCCCTCACGCCCTAATCATGTTCACAGTTTACTGTTGCTGTGGTCTCTGGAGAGCTGCACAGGGTAAGGCCCCATCTCCCTTAGTGTTGCTGATGAATTATGCGAAGGATAATTTTTAAGTGGCCCAAGTTCCATTTGCATGTTACTGCTTTCAGTTATCTATCCAAAATCTGCAAAACATTGCATCCAAGAGAAAAAAGTAAAAAACTCTGCACAAAAAGTGATGCTATTTCAGATATTAATGTTTTAGATAAAGTGGACTAAAATTGTTTTGGGGAAATTCCAAGTAAATCCACGGAATCCTGCCAAGGACAAAACTGACACTATAAATATTGATTTATCAAAGGCTTATGCATTATAATATTCTATCCAAAATTTTCTTATTCTTTGGCTGATCATGAATTAATATTTGTAAAATACTTTGAAGAGGACAAACACTGTTTAAATACCACAAGTTAGTCATTGTTATTTTTATGGATAGTGCTGTTGACTTGATTTGAGGAGTTCCATGTGATGACTTTTTAAAATAAAATATTCATGGAATGACAGCTGTACAGTGTATGAAAGCAAACTTGAAATACTAGGTCAACACAGTTCTCTATATTCTGATACTGAGTTTTAGATTTTGCTTGCCTTTTTATTCTGAATTAAAACATCTGTCTGGGATTTCTAAGAATCTGGAGTGGAAACGGAATGGAAATGAATACAAATGGAAATGAGATGCAGCATTCCTATCTTTTGATTACACTGTTTATAAATTACTTATGATCAGACTATGATCCAAGATCCAGATGCAGTGAGGTTTTTAAGGTGAGTAGGCTTATGCAGCCCAGAACTTGAGAGGGACTTGTCCCTCCAAACCACACAGCTCATCATTCTGAGCTAGGGTCCTGAAAACAATAAAGTTGGATTAGGCCACTGCTAAACCCCAGCAAATAAGCCTGGTTTTGGCTGAGATATCCATGCTATTCCCACTTTGAGAGTGAAACCTATTGCATTCAGGTCAAAGATCTTTGCAAAAGGCTCCATGATTCAATGAAGATTTGCCATAAATGTTTATGCATAGCATTCACCTGAATGCTTTTATTTGGCCCAGTATAAAAGTGGGAGATTGCTTTAAAAGCCAGGTTCAAATCTGGAACTGGTCTGCTTCATAGGAGAATGAGAAGTTCTCACTGGAAATTAATTCAAGTTCTTCATGATTTCTGTCAATCAGTGACTTAATTTGCTATGTTCTTAGGTGTTTTTCCTTGATCATTCTTCCACTTGAAAAGTATTTTGAATTATCAATATATTTACAAAGAGAAATATTTTTATATTCATATATAAATATATTTTAGGGAAGACATGTTTTAAAGTGAAATTGCACTAAGCTATTTTCAAATAATGTCCATGAAAAAATCTGAAAATAGTGATTGAGTAAATATGACACATACATCCACCAAGAAATCACATTTTGAAAATAAACTACTCCTTAAACTCAGATAAAAAAAATTTTTTATAGACTAAGTGAGCAATAATTTATTTAACTGAGTAATTCAATATTAAAGAAGAGCTTTTATACAGTTTTCCTAATTCTTTTAGGTCAGATTATTTTACAATTAGATATAGTATGATAATTATTAGGCTACACTGTCTTGTCATATTCATTTTTTTTCCTTTCTTTTTCTTCATGAATTCTTTAAATACCTTCCCTAGTATGTAATTTGGTTGTCTAATTCCTGTAATAAGCTAAGATGAGGGGAATCCAAACTTTTATTTTGAAGTTTACAGTTTTTATAAACAATTTCTCTGTTTTTATAGTTCTGTGATGTAGACACTTGATCTTTTCAAGATATTTCCAAGCCTTATCTTGGCCTTAATTTATATTATGTAAGGAGGGTCAAGCTTTGCTTTCAATAATAAAATTTTAAGCAATGAAAAAGTCCGAGCAAGGCTGGGGGGATTTTTTCATCAAATAAAAAAGATAAAAGTTTCAAAGAATATTGGGCTCATTGACATAAGCATTTACTTTTTTGCTTCTGCCAGATATTGTATCCACCTTTAATATACACATCCTTAGTTAAACACTTTACAGTTCCTCAGAATAAAGCTTAAGTTCTTAGGAAAGAGAACTGAACTGACGTCATGGTGGTAGCAGTACCGGTCTATTACTGATCACATAACTTCCTGAAGTTCATTAGAAGTTCAAACGATATATTTGTAAAGGAATCCCATGCCAAAAAGACTTGATTCAAAGAATGAAGTCAAAGGCCAGAAAAGGACATTCAGTGCTTAATTGTTTCATCCCAAATTAGGTAACAGCTTTGCTGTGAGATAAAGGAGATTCTGCAATACTAGTTCAGCTAAAAGTATGATCTTTGCTCCAGACAGGGGTGACTGATAATTAGTTGCAATACCTACTAGAAGAATACTTTAGAATTGAGAAATCCAAATTGCAAAATGTTACTTAACAAAGACTAATAGCTATTAACTATTTAGTACTCACAGCACTGTATTGAGAGAAGGTAATTGTATTTTCCATTTATGTTAAGTTATTTATGCAAAATTAATAAAGGAAACAAGTATATTTCAAGGTTCATATAAGAAGATGACCCTTATTCTTGGCAGGATGGCTCTGCACTGCCCTGTCTGCCTGTCTTGAGATTCACAAAGAAAACGGACTACTGAGAGGTAAGGTTAAAGAAGGAGCTGGAAGACTGGGGGAGAGGTGTAGGTGGGAGGATCCCAAGGTTATGGAAGATCCACTTGATCCCAGGGTTCTTGTGTGAAGACAGATGCAGAAAGTGGAAACATGGGGAACCAGGCTAAGCTGCATGTACTCAAATCAGAGACATCACTACACTTTGGTGTGTGGTATAACTTTTTTTCTTGGTATCATGGTTAAAACCTTACAACTAGGCACTGCAAAGACTTGTAGCTGAGGTCTTACAGCCGACTCTGAGGCATAGCACTTGCAAGTAACTGTGGCTTCTTGAAATACTTGAGAAATGTGGGTGCTGCATCTATAGGGGAGCAGTAAGGTAGAATGCTCTGGAGAACATTACAGAGCTTTTTAATCCCTTACAAAAGTATTTCTTTAGGATGGTGTAACCCAGCTCTCAGGGATTTACAGTGTATATACAGCTTTATTGTCTCTGTTCTACTGTTGGGTACACTGAAGTACAGAGATGTTGACTGACTTGCCCAAGGCCAAACTCAGATTCAACATCAAGATAAAAAATGTGTTCTTAGCTTCCAGAATAATGTCTTATTCATTGCCCTCATGATGTGCAAAATGGGAAAAACAGAGATACAGAAAATAATATTTTACTATTTCTGAATTCTCCTACACTGAACTTTTCAACTTATTTTTTTACTAATATATTAATGCCTATGCATCCTAATATTTCAAAAAAACAATAACTTGGAATGAAATTTATATTCTTATATAATTTAGACATTTCTGATGTGATAAAAGTCAGACTAATTACAAAAATACCTGTAGTAACACTTTTATACAATTTTATGTTGATGATATAAGTATCATAAAACTTGGTATTGTTCTAAATATACCCTTCTTGTTATTCTACCCAACACTTATTGCATTCACACTCTTCCTTTATTAATCTTTGATGTGATTGTAAATAACTTCCTAAACTAGTAATTGGACATGTATATTTTTAAATGTGTTGGCAAGAAATATCTTCCCCTTACTCCCTTAAATTGCAACAATCCCAAACCACATATTGGTGATGTACTATCCTTGAGCAACCGAAGGAAAAAAACCACGTTCTGTCTCTTTACTCTGCCAGTACACATTTCCTTTCTGGGAAAGATGAGATTTCCAGGTTCCCAGTGGGATTTTATATTCGCCTCTAACATTGGAATGTCCCAGCAATACCAGATTTTAAACCCACTGAATTTTAGAATTCAAGAAATTAAAAAATAATTTTTAATAGGTTTCCATAGTATCCAATGACACTTTTAGAAATGGGTCTGATGGTATCTAGGGAAATTGCTTTTTTAGACAGAAGGCTACAGCAAGCAGTCACAATAAAAATGCTCATGCTTTAAAGTATTCTGAAGTGTCTTTTTGTAATAAAGGTGGTGTTTACCACCCATATAGCAGAGGTCTAGTGTAATGTTTAATTGGCAGTAATTTGGGTCTCCAGTTGGAAGGCAATGAAGCCTGCCCCAAATGATTTATATGCAGATATATAAAAAACATAATGTACATGTGTGACTCCCTGTATGAACATAATCCTAGCCATTCAACTGAGATCAGTCCTTTCATAAGTGCTTCTCAGAATCTGACTGAATTAATTTTCATATGGAAAATGTATGCGTAATACATTAAATTAACTCCTGTCTTTTGATGTCGTTATATATATTGTAGATTTTCATTATATATATTGTAGATATTTCCTTCCTATCATGTATTCTCTGTTACTTCAAGATACATTTTTCTCATATGTCAAAAGTATAAATTCAGCAAAAGTTTTTCTACAAGGATGCTTTATTTCACCTCTTCTTGATGTAGTAAATATAGGGAGAAAAAAGAAAAAGATTATGTTTTATTGAGGGAGAATTAGATGATTGTTGATCATTAGACCATCAGCTGTATGGGATCAGAGCTTTCTGTGTGTGCTTGCATCAAGTGTGATGAAAATGCTGTTTCAGGAATTAGCTACTACCCTGTCCCCAGTCTACTCCACTAAACAATGATGTTGTTGATGGCAAGTGAAAATGGCAAACAAATGAATAGACAGTTGTGGAAAAATCCTGGAAAGCTACGGGTTTTGCTTGCTTGCTTAAACGTTGCAAAACAAAGACAGTCTGTCGACTATAATTTGAAAAAATATTGTGGTTGGTTTGTGTGTGGGTTAACAGCATGAATGGCACCTAAAGTCATTACACAGATTACAAAAGTGAAATTGAATAGTACATTAAAGCTCAGAAATGTTAGTTCTGGTCACACTGTAATACTCTGTAATATTATCAACATCAACTCCTTTGTATTAAGCAATGGAAAGAAAATGGCACACCCTGATTTCACGATTTATTACAGTCTTCAGCTATACACATTTTTTTGTCAGATAATTTCAAATAATGCTCTTTCTCTGTGTTGTTTCCCTGCTTTAGTTTAAAAATAATGCTTTATTTTTTATAGCTTCTTCTTTATTCTTTCTGCTTGAAAAATGATCTCCTTTTCCATTTGTTTGGTGCTGTTAGCCACAATAACCTTCCAGGATAACTTGAGACTTTGCTTATGTGTTTGACGTATGTTGGAAGAGGCACAATATAGACCAAACTGACCTACAGAGCAAACTGTAAAAAGAATGTTTGTAGTATCTGTTTCTTACTGATAAATGTATGTAGTGTTTTGAAAAAAGTAAGCTACCATTCTTTTAAGGTAGTAAAGCTACCACTTTCCTTTAATAGAAAACATATGTCTTTTATTTGAAGAGATATAACTTTTTTTTTTTTGCATTTGTTTGTTTTTAAAGAATGTTAAAATCAACTTTCAGACAGAAAATTTCCATCTGGCTTAGGCAACAGTAAAAATTGATGAGACTAGTGCTGGACGGGGTATAGCCACAGCTGTCTGTAAGCAGCAATGTATTGTCAGCTAATCATTCCAGAAGCAGCATAAGGACTTTCCTCACTGCCACCCCAGCTCACTCCAGGCATGGGGAGAGAACTTTCCCTTGCATTTTAGCAGCGATGAGTAACTTTCCCTTTAGAGATGCTCTTGACATAGCAGCACATCATTGCTTACTGCAGGTCATGACTAAGTATGGAGGCCGAGCTTCCCATATGACAGCCAAAGTATGATTTGAATTCTTCACTTTAATGTTACCTTTTTATTGCTTCTTGCAAAGCAGACATTGCAATGAACTTGCGTCTATGATAATTCAAGTTATCCCGGTTATTTTTTTCCATCCAGCCGAGGTGTATGTGCAGGTGCACCTCCAAAACTGAACTTTAGGCTGTTAACAAGGAAGTTGGCAGATCAGAGTGGACTTTCATCACATTATTTTCCAGGGCTGATCTTTATAGAACTATAAAATGTTCACCACTTTCTGTTTCCCTGAACCATGGTTCACTTGAAGTTCAATTGGCAGATTCTGGGAAAACATTATTATATCCCTACTCAGTCTCTATATTCTCACTCTGTTATTGTCTCCTGTCCAGGTTTAGATCTCCTATGGTTGAAGAGCTATTTCTCATGTTCTGACAATCTGAAATAAACACACCTGAAACCAACAATGCATTGCTGAAGAGCATTTGCGACACTTAAAGCTTATGTGGAAAATTAGCAGAGACCAATGTTATCAACAGGAGCAAGGTTTCCTTTGGTTCTCTCTATAGGCAATAGTGAGAGCAAGATTTTCCCTGGAGGCAATTTCAGATAGGATAGGAGCCCGGCTGGGGTCCTCAGGGTTGCCTGTTTGGGACATCTATCTCTCCTGGCAATAAAAGGAACCTATGAGGTCTTCATCAAAGCTGGCCTTGGTGAACAGCCACTGCTCGACACCAAAGCAGAGAGCGAGAAGGCAGGGACACCTCTGATAACACACTTTTTGCTCTGCTGTACTTCTGTGAAGTTACTTGTAAAACACAAGCTGTATGGTTTAAGCACACTAAAAGGTCACCCTTAATACTGAAATTTTCTTATCTTTGGGAAAAATCATGGAGTTAAGACCCATGCATATTGTAAGAATAGTCACCAAGGATAGCTTTTTTGTCACTCGGCACTCTATACTTATTCATTTAGCCCAACTGTTAATGTCAATTTAGTAAAGCACTTAAACATATCTTATGTGTATCCAGAAGGTATAAAATGGTGGGATAGCTTTTCCTTTGCTTCCCTGGGGAAGGAACAAGGCTGTCTGACCCTTGTCCTCTCATTTTGTCCATAAACGTCTACAGAGCCGTATGACAGAACAATCTGTTATGTCAGGTCAGGTGGAGATAATGTAATTGAAACTGCATGACTATATATACATGTATATACACATATGATAAACATTTTGAAATGTGGGTGTCCCCTTACGGTGGGTAATCCTGTGAGAATCCAGCTCTGCAGGCAGGACACACCACATCCTATGATTCAGGAACACTTTGCAAAGTGGTTCATACAGACAAATGTGCCAAAAATGTCCTTAAAAATTCCTCATCTATGTACCATATTATTCTGAACACAGTGGAGTACTCCTGTTATTCTTGGGCTTTCCCGCAGATGCAAGGACTGAGACATAAGGCCTATAAATACATGCTTTCATACGTTATCACTGCTTCTTTTATTTACATGGAAAAAATACAAGAAAAAAGGATGTTTTCCTCAGGCAGCCAGAGTACTTGGACAGGAGCATTGTTATGGAATTGTATAAATCTTATTCTTTTTCTTCCTTACATTTTTAAGTTCAGCATAGACCTTCTCCCATACTGTAGGCTTTGTGATAACAGCTCCAGTTCAGGAGGGGAAAAATGTCATATTGGAAAAATGTGTAGACAGATCCGTCAGATAACAAATAACTGAGTAGAAACTGAATTGAGAGTGACAGCAGCAGCTCACTGGAGATAACAAGCAAAAAAGACAGGAAGCCAGTGAGACATGACAAAGAGAGTAAATGAAATTAATCTTCTTCCTGCTGACAACAAATTTTAGGCCAGCCACAGCCACCCAGCTTTGCATTACCCACAATTATATTCTGGCTAAGTATATTTCCAAATTAACATGAAATTTCTGTAGGCCTCAAATGACTAGATTTGTGATATATATAGGAATAAAAGTAATTTTTTTTAGATGGGCTTGTAAATGTATTTTCTATAAAGCATTAAGCTCTTGTCATACATGGTATTTTACTATCAGATGTCACTGACATCAGAAATGAAAAGCATTTGTTGAAAAGTCGCAGAGCACTCACAGATTGTCAAAGCAAGACTAACAGTGTGCAGCTTTTCAATGGCAAAGATTTCCTTTCTCTTCTATTAAACATTTTTGATTTAAGTCTCTTGGCTTAATGTGAGATAAGTGTCTTGAGCTAAAACTGCATTGCATTTCCCTCAAGAAATTTCTGTGAGTGGTCACTTTTGCAGAGTGGTAAGCAAACACAAATCAGAACTAAATGTCTTTTAAGTAAGGCATGATCTTACATTTCTTTACACTATCATGACCACAACTGATAGAGAGAATCAGAGTCCAGAATCATAGTGTAGGATGGAATGCTCTGAGTCTAAATTAGACATTCACTGATTGAATCTAAACTATGAATAACTGGAAACAATCCTACTTGTTCTGACAGGAATATTTGCTTTTATTGGTGCTCTTCCTCTACTGAGTTTGCCTGGTATTTCCCTATCAGTCATTTTTTCCAAGGAGATAATGTAAAGAATGCAGTACTTATTATGATAATGTATACTGCTCATCTTTATAAATGATTATGTTGAATTTCAAAGAAAAATATTTTTAAATGAGATCTGTCAGACATACTATATATGTCAAGCTTGTTTTCCTCTTTATATGTGGAACTAAATTTTGAGACAGTTATACAAATAATCTTAAATGTATTGACCAACACAACTTATTCCAAATAAAAATCTGACCTAGTCAGATTCTAGTCAGCACAGCTATCACTAATTAGTTAGTAATCTAATGAAAAAAGAGTCTTTTGTGGCAATTTTGAACCCCTAGTTACTTTCCATGTTTACTTGTTTTTGGAGATTTATTTTCTTTTTTCATTTTGTTTTATTAATTTTGTCACTAACATACAGCTATTAACCACTGTTTTCTTCACACAGGGAAAATTACTATCTGTTAAAAGTGTTCTTTTTAAAGTGCTATTGCTTTCATATAAAAGAGTTTTTAAAAATTAACTATTTAAAATATAAGTGATGTAGAGGTCTGAAGTTTCACCAGGCACCCCTTCGTGTGTGCTCATGCATGAAAATGGACATACACTTGCATTTGTGAAATAAAGAACCATTTATTGTCGATGTCAATGGATATCTTTACAAAAAGGTTAGACAAATATCTGCTAGGATTGCCATAGGTATAAAGAGATCAAGCCTTGAGACAGGTAGACGGACTAGATGACCTTTCTAAGTACCTCCTTATCCTTATTTTATGATTCTGCAAAACATAGGAGCATTGTAGAAGCACAGGTTTCATATGACAGGACAGCATCATCTTACCCTACTTGGACCACTACATTTGAATTATTTCATTTATCCATTCAATGATGGAGCTGTTGTCAGAAATACATTGACTGCAAATTCCACAGAAAACTAGGAAAACTCTGAGACAAACTAATATCTGTAATGCATAATGTTTAATTTCTCTTAGTAAGCATGAAAAGAAGTGGAGTTGTATGAGCTGTTTGAGCACATGTGATTACAGAATAATGATTTAGGAATTAGGTGGAGATATAAAAAAAGCAGGGGGGAGTGGATATAAAAGTAATTTTCATGCTCAAATACCAGGGCATAGAAAAATCTCGAGAAGATGAATGTGAAAATGTTATCACACGAATGAATTCTAAAACTAGATGAAAGTCTTAAAAAGATATGCTTTAGTAACAATCACTTTCTAGAGAGCCTCACATAATTCAAATTCATTATGTTAACATTAGGTTAACAGTAGTGACTTAAGTTAACAGTTAACCTTGTGACTATCTGTTCCAGTTGGAAAGCAAAAAATTAAACATCCAAGAAGACAATCCCCAATCTGACTAGGAAATATAAAACATATGTTGGAGACCTGAAGTCACCTCAGATCTGGCACACCTACTCACATTATGTGTGTAGCTGGCCAACCCCTCATCTGAACTGTGAGATGTGTTGCAGCCAAAGCATTGCAGTAGGTAATGATTATGTGTAATAGATGTTACATAGGTTGTATAGGTTACATACCATGATTTGAGGAATTCATCTTCCTAGACAAGATGTGGAAAAATAGGAAAAAAATGACAGATGTTTAAATATTTCTCTTTTTGGTAGAGGCATATATAACAACTTCAAATGAACAGCATGTTTTAAAACAAAGCCACGCTAAATTAATTATTTTGAAGTTAGGACAGATATTTCAATTCACTCTTAACACCAGATATCTGAAATGACTGTAACTGAGTCATGCCTTTTTACACCATGTGAAAAACAAAGTGCTGTGTATCTCCTAGTAGTTTAGCAGATTTTTCACCAAAAAACTACATCTAACTAAGACATCCTTCCAGTCCTACTTAAACTGTCAAAATGGACTGAAATAATCTAGAATTTATATATGAAAAGAATGGAATATTTCAAATAAATAGGAAAGTATTTAAAAATGCACGGAACACTTTACATAGTTATAGATACTATCTACCATACAGATGCAATTAGAAACTGTTTCTATGATTCTGCAAAATTTGATCTAGAAATTTTTTCCTGTATCTCCATGTATTGTTTTATTCTTTTTTTAGTTCAGACCACAGCCAAGTTGGTCAGTAAGTGAATAAAAAAAATGAGAGGGAGAGGGAAGGAAAAGGGAGTTTTCATCTCTAGAAACTTCTGCATAGCAACAATTCAATAATTGGCCAAAAGTTCAAAATATTTACTATTTTTTGTCAATATCCTGATTTCTTCTGTAAAATAATATGAGGAAAAGTTTAAACTTAGTAGTCACTTTTATTACATCACACTTGAATTATTTGATAAAGGAATATTGTTGTCTTTATTTTACTTATCACCTCAGGAAAAATGTCTGTAAGGAAGAGTGTGATGATTTATGTGAGCAAAGGCTTCAGGAAGTGTCTCAAACATGTTTTATTTCACTGAATCTTTGGTTTTTTTACACTTCTGAGTTAGTTGAAGGCCAGGTAAATTTAAAGGTAGCCAGAGAGCTTTTCATTAACTTTGCGAGAAGGTTTGTGTATTGTGTATTCTAGTGAATTTATATAAGATATTAAATCCTCACCATATTCTCTTGATGGCATAATAATAATAAAGCACAAGGGAACACATGCAATACTGGCTCTTCTGAGATGTAGGTAACAGAAATATCTCTTAAAATCCATGAAAATACATAGTTCTAAAAGGTGTTTTAGAGACGGAGATTTGAACAGGAGTGGTATTTCACGAGTCTAAAATATCCATCTTGGTTGTACTATGTTTTCCTGTCCTGGGTTTTGTTCCAGTAAAAATGCAAATGATCTCTTATCCGCACTGATGAGCCCAAATTGCCTTTGTGAGGTTAGTGTGGAGGGCTCTACCATTGCTGAATCCTCCCCAGCTGTGTTGTCCGCTGGTCTCCTATTCTCTGTTCCTCCCCTACAAGATAGGCAATTTTGATGATGATGGTGACTACAGCTCAATTTCTTCTAGTGCATCAGTCCCAAAAATTGCTTCTGTTGAAAATCCAAATGCCATCCTAGCCTGCCAGGTTGTAGCCCTGTGAGGCAAAGAAGAGCCTTTGACTCGAGAGCTTGGTTACTACTCAGCATGGAGGAGTCCTACTCTCTGATGTTGTTTTTGCTGGGAGAAAGGACTGCCTTCTTGTCAGTCGGGCCAGCTCTGGCAGACTGTGTTTGCAGGGGAAGCCTTGCTTACAGAAAATCCTGCCCTGGACTGACTGTCAAAACCACAGAGGGGTAAGGGCAGCCTCAGCCCCTCTCTTGATAGTCAGGATTAGCTGCAGTGAGCCCACAGAAGGATGCATAGAAATATATTTTAGCGTTTGGGATAACAAAGGCAGCTACAGATGAGTTAAATAATCTGTAAACAGAGCCCAGATGTAAACTTTTTTTCAATTCTAAACATATTCTGTGCCAAGTATTCTAGCTTGACCACCCCATAGCTGTCTGAAGCAAATGGAGCTCATTTTTCTCTTCCTTCTTTCTGGTTTTTTTTTTTTTAAACAACAGATGGCAAAGCTGTTCATAGACTCTGTTTAGACTAACGTATGCTGTATTGTAAATAGTCATGAACTGAACTTTCAGGCTGACCATTCCCCAGCCTTCAAACATTTTTATGCACATTTGATAAAGTGGTTCTCAGAGAAAGTTCATATGTTTCTTTTGTTATATTGTCTAATTGTTGGGATTAATTGTGTCAGGTGGATGAACAGCCTGCCAAACTCCAGGAAGCCAAAGAGTATGAGGCCTTGAGAGCTTTCACTATTTCTGTTTTGTTCCAGAGTAAATATCTGTGCTGGAAAGTGCAAATTGTGATATTGCCTTAAGGGTCTAGTGTCTCAACAGCGATGTATTGTAGTTTTCAAGATCTGACATAATATGCTTTGGTGATTTATTACTTTGAAGTGTGGTGACATAACATGACAGTTATGTATATAAAATGATAATAAGTTGATCTTTTAAATTTTCTGTGTGACTTTGGAACTTGAATAGGGCTAGCTCATCTTGCTTCTTCTCTATTTTTCTTATGATTGTACAAAATAGCAAGATACTATCTGTTCAGGAAAATTGCAGGTGTCTGCATGATGAAAATTATCTTATATTCTTACATTTAAACAAATTTATTTGAGTGTTACAATGTCAAAAGCTGCATATATATTTATTCTTTTGAAATAGCAAAGGTATTTTCCAAATATGGTGAGATTCCACAGTAGAATATGAACTCCACAGCTTGAAGATATTTCTAAAGGTTTTTCCATTTATAGTCCATTGGAAATATTGATATATTTAATTCTCTATGGGTTTCCACTCTTTTATCACAAAATGATAAAAACAAAGCCAAGTTCTATCTAAAGATAACCAGGCAAAGAAAGATCAAATAACTGGTGTTCAGTAAGACCTGGATGACAACTAGTTTATAGCATCTGTCATACTGGGAGAGAGGAAGAGGAGATTTGACATAGCACTGAACTTTTCCTGTATCATGTGAGGAAACTGTATTTATGGTACTCATAGAAGGGTAATAGTTTGCTTAATCCTTTCTTCACTCTTCCCTATATAAACCAATCTGCAAGGCAAAGAGATATAAAACCTTTTAATACGCCAGTCACTGATTTTATTTTCTAATCACAATATAAACGATTAGCATTTTCCTTTTCCTGATAAATTCTACTGTGGGCTTTTTGTTATAAGGCTTCTATATGCATTGTAACTTGTGGTAGACAAATTAATCAAGTCTAAATTGTGGGACGTGTGTTCTTCCATAAGAAATCAAGTGTTCTGGACCTCCCATGATCCAGATGTCGTAGTCTCAATATCCATATTCTCAATGATTGCTATAACAGAATGAACAAGGTAAAAATAAGCTGATTAAATTATCCATGTTTTATCAAAGACCAGTTGGCTTCAATTTTTCTCCTTGTGAGTGTATTTTGGCCCCCACTTGCATAACTTCTTCACAAGAATTATGAAAGTTTTTGTTGATTTTTGGGGAGAACTGAATCCCATAGCCCAGGTTATGATGTTGTCCTGGTTATAGTCAGAGTTCAGCTGACCTTTGGTTGCCTGAAGAGAATACTGCTGCAGTATTGGGATATTTTTTCCCGATATGTTTTCCCATAGCATCTGAATCTTCACCATAGCATGGTGAAGATTTCTCCTATGTATTCAATGAGAGAGGCATGTAGTACATCATTTCTTCCAAAAACACAGAGATATTTAGGTACTTATAGATGATAAGGAAAGCATACACATCCTCATTCTATCACAATTCATGTTTATCAAAGCTGATATATAATTTCATGATCCCAAATAAATGGAATCTTTAAATTACACTGGCAAAAGTTTTGTATTACTTTGCATCCCTTCCTTAGGACAGCAATTTTGTTGTATTCTCATTTCTTAAGAACAAACAGTGCAAGACATTTCTTTTCTATGGGGAGCTCTGATCAAGGGAAGAAGAAGAATGAATTTTGATATAGTCAGTCCTCACTCCTGATGCCCAACATCTTACTTAATTAATGGATACCTGGAACAAGTTTCTCACTTTCTTAGAAGCTCAGAGATTCTGGTAGTTTTCCTGCCAAATGTGTAGTTTATTCATGTTTTTTGACAATTTTAAATTTTTTTTTCCCATCCAAAGGGTCACATGCTGGTTGACCAAAACCAGCATGTCACTTTGAGGTAATTTTTTGAGAAGTGAAAAAAAAAAAAAAAAGGCAATTTGATATAATTGATCTCAGTAATTTGAAACAATCATTTACTTTCAAATGTACTTAAAGTGTTCTTAAAACTGAAGCAACTGGAAAAAATATTTATTCACTCATTTATCTATTTAAATTCACTGAAAATTTTAATACAAAAGAGACTCCAAATAATTCCTGATTCCATCTTTTTTAGAACTTTTCCTTTTATTTCACCAGAAAAAATAGTCTCAAGTGATTGCATCCAGAAGCTCATGGAGAAAAAATATCCAGTCCCAGAAATAATAATTCTGAATATGATAGGAAAATACACTTTCTTTGCTACAAGTAGTGGTTCCTTTGGACAGAATTTGTCTGGGTAGACTCTCTTTGGAGAGTGTGATGTCACTACCTCCATGGACCTGTTCTATTCACCACATCTATCTCTTTTCAAAATTATAAGACACTAAAAAGTAAGTGGAAGCAAGTACACTATCATAATACTGTCTGGAGCTTTTCAACTACTAATTCTATTTTTCCATGTCTCTCTAGAAAAGAGACCTTGTGGTTCATATATGAAAAAAATAATTTCTTCCTCTTCCCAATACTATCAAAACAGATGTTCTCTGGGTATTCCTAGCCAGATGTTTCAGAAATACGTTGCAAGAATGTAGGAGAAAAAATAAACATTGAAATAAAACGTGGAGGATTGGCATGCAGAACAGGGTGCATTTTACAGCTTCTAACCAACCCTAAAATACTTTAAAGAACTAGAGCAACAAACAAACTTGAAATTCTTCATTTGTGGTAAGAGAAACACACAAGTCAAAGCTAAGCTGAATTTGCTTAAAGGTATGAAGTGGACCAGGGAATTTCACAGCAAACCATCACTGCTTCTACTTCCTTTATACTTAGCTTTGCATTTGCATTCATTCACAAGTTTTCTCTTTATCTGTCATTACTGGCAGCAAGGCAGACAAGAAGTTGAATTTGATTAAACAGTGAACCCTTCTTGCAAAGAAGGTGGACAGCTGCTTATTGGCCTGCATTCACAGGAATTCAGCCAGCAGGTCCAGGGAAATAGTTATTTTGCACCATGTGACATCAGTGAGAGTACATGCAGAGTACTGGCTTGTGTTTGGGAACCCCCAGTACAAGATTTGAAGATGGACATACTGGAGTGTGTATAGTGAAAGGCCACCAAAGTAACCAGGGACATACAACATATGGGTTCAGAGAACTGGGCTTGTGAGTGGGAAGTGATAGTACAAGAAACAATGAGCACGGATTGGAATGTAACAAATTCTGGTGAGACAGAAAGCCAAAATTTTTCAGCATGAAAATTATCAAACACTGGTTGCTCCATGCTGGGAGATACTTAAAATTTAAGTGAACAAGACTCTGAGCAAATCACTCTAAATAAACCTGTTTTTAGCAAGAAGTTGGACTAAGTGACTCAAAGGACTCCTCCAACTGAACTTATTCTATGGCTGTATGAATTTATCACTGTAGCAGACATAGAGGGAGTCTAAAAGCAATTTAGCTCTCTTCAATTTTTTAGCCTGTTATTATTTCTTGTGAGGCAGCAATACTTTCAATATCTACACACATTTCAGTGTGCATTCTGAACCAGCTGACATTATGCTCAAAATATTCCTCCTGCCTTTCACCCTCTCTTCTGTCTGTGGGCAGGAGGCAGTGGTCTCATAGCATTTGCTTTTCTTCCTGCACAGTAGTAAACAGAAGTAGTACGCTTAACATTCCTTCTCCATCCTACATGGCTACTGAATGTAGCCAGCCTTGTACTGAATGTACTGAATGGCCAGCCTTGAGTTATAACTTTGGTTGAAAAAGTTATATGTCTTAAATGGCTAATACGAGGACATTGACCTAGAGTGATGTCTATGCAGATGTGCCAATTTACAGGACTGTCTGTACTTCATGTTTACTTTTTCATCTACTTTGTTTCATTTTCCCAGAGTAATATTGCCTAAAATTACTTACTGTATTTAAATTAGTGTATTTTGTGTAATTAGTGTATTTAGTGAATTTAGTGTAAATTTTGTGTGTTTAAATCTAATATACAAAACAAACTGGGTTACAAAACCAGAGATTTATTTTTTTTTTCCCCCTCACTCAGTTATTCAGCAAATTACAAGTAGAGCTTGTAAGATATACTTAGACATAATACCAATAGTAAGTCAGATTCAAATCTAGGAGATGACTAAAATAGTATGATGGTAAAACTTTTACTAAATTCTAATATGATGGGAAACATAACAGCATTCTTATCATATCATTTTAGCCATTTAAAGACAGCTAATTTAAACTAATCTTTAGGTGGTTCCTACAGTCAATGGGAAATCATAAGCACCCCTAGCGAAAAATCATTCCTGTAATAGATACACAGTTTAGGATGGGATGAATCAATCACCCTTTAAAATCTCCCACCTTTTATACTGACTTTAGGTAGAGTCTAGATAATCTGAGTTAATGTATATACCTACGTTCTGTTAAACTTCAGGAACATGAGATTAATTCCATGCACGTGGCTGGAACACACCATTCAGAGTCATTGAATACAATTTCCTGATGCTGCAGACAGCTAAGTGTTATCACTTAGGAAGAAAGTCACACTCTAATTTAAAGGATGGTGATCTGCACCTAAAAAAACCTACTGGGAAGGTGTTCAAGAATCTCTGATGGAAAGGTAGGAACCCAGTCTCAGGTCTCTCAGAATCTTGCATTTCTTTTTCCATTTATTCCTTTTCTTTTTGTAGTAACATTATCTTGTTCAGAAAGTTCTTTCCACTCATAAAATGTACCCTGCTGTATTTATATAGAGCAGCGGCACCTGCAGATTTCCCAAACAGAACAACCCAAGCTGTTTTAGTCCATTAAAACCCTCCAACCTTTTTCCTTTCCCATGATCAAGTTGTAGGCCAGCCCCTCAGCTATTCTGGTTGGAATATGTCTTTCATGGCTGCTGGCTGCCAGAAGCTGTACTTAGATGCCTCATTCTTTCTATGAAAAAACAGATAAAAAAGTACAAAAAGAAGTATTGTTTTGTACATTTCTTTAAGTTTGGATAATTGTATAATTTCTTTTTGCTCACAGTTGCAAGCTCATGACCTTGATGAGCAGAAAGATTTAGTTTTCTAATGCACAGAGTTGATGTGCAAGGGAAGAAAAGAAGCCCTACATCTTCTTAGATGCTATTGATGGTAGGACTGAGGTCACTTACCAGCACACTGTAGGGAGGAAGGAAGTACATAATAAATTGTTTGAAGTTTCTGAAAATTTCTTGCAGAAGTCAAGTGAAAATTATAACATATCAACCTACTGAATACTTCTTATACCTAAGCCATGTTTCCTGGTAAGTCCTGTTCTTTCGTCAAAATAGGTATATGGTTAGATCCAGAGTGACAAATATGAAAGAGAAGCTACTTGAGGAGGTAGATGCAAGTATGAATGTGGATTACATAGACAAACAGGAAATGTCAGCTACAAAAGCACGTCTGACTGAAAGCCTGGAAAAATCATGTGATGGAACCCCAAAAAAGGACCTAAAATGCAAAAGCTTGTCTAATTTCTTTTGCTGTACTGACTGGAGTGATATCAGTAAAAATACTTACTCTGTCTTCAAATATTAATTTACATGTACTGTAAAAATTATGAAAAATGGTACCCCAGGTATCATGGTTTAAAATAAAGCATGCCCTGTTAAGCTTAGACAGAACAAAAACAGTATTTGCTCAGATTATTGCACTTTTCTTCAACTTTCAGAATCAGGATTTGGTAACAAATCTTTTTTTGCAAAGCTTTTTTTTCCCCTTTTATTTCTTTTTCATCCTCTAGTACAAGTGTCTTGTCTCTACTTTGCAACGTTATTGAAAAAAAAAATTATAGAAGATGTGCTTCATACTTTTTTGACAGCATTTTAGGAAGAGCTGGTGATTTTCCTTCCCCTTGGAGAGTATATTTTCTCATAGTAACTTATGAGGAAGAATAGCATAAAAGCTTAGGAGTGGTTAAACACCTTTGTGTCTTGTCCTTATGGGTTTACTCACTGAGCTGAGCAGGTGTATCATCTATAACTGCTATCGATTCTCATCAGTTTGACAGTTTATTACTTTTATCCTACAGGAGGCCCAACAGGCCAGTTCTCCCTGCTTATGTCTGAAGGCTTTCCCAGTAGGCTAATGCTGGTCTCAAGACAAGATACTCCAAAGCTAACTTTAGGTAAACTTAACCTAACTTAAGGTTTGAAGGAACCCTAGCAGGTTGCATGCTCTGTTAGAGAAGTTTTAGACAGTTCAGAACCATCTTTTATTTTCTTGCAATCACTGAAAGTATGTAAATAAATACATAAACAATTGGCTTCAAGTGTTCTTCAAAAACACATTCTTGACAAAGCTGGTCATTAGTAACACCCAAAGGAGAACAAGTTTTCATAGATTTTCCAGTCTGAAGAGGCTGCTGGGAATGAGAAAGGGGATAAGAGCGATTGCTTAACTGAAGACAAAGGAAATGAAAGACTACATCCAGAAAGGCATCATGAGGTTATGCAAATGAATATTTCAGAATGGCACTATGTAAAACTCTGAGGTGCTTTTCATCCTACATACATAAACACACGCAACTACATAGCACCTTGCTTCCCCTGGTGAGATGCCAGAATCACCTACATTCCTGGCTCTACCACATTAAACATGGCTGCAGAGAAACACAAGTGCTATGACTACAAATATAATGGCATATAATCAGTGCTAGAAGTTGTTGCTATGCCTTTTTAATGAACATAATTGAGGTTCAATAACAATGTTTTTGTAAGTGGTGATACATGTCAAAATGCATTAGTTTTAATACAGTTGCTCATTGTTTTGCTATCCAATAAAAGAATGTTATGAAGCTGTGATACATTTACTAGGTCTAGCAAAATAAAATAAATCATAATGGAGCAAATTGACAGACACACACTACAAATATAGTAATAAATATTTACAGTTGAGAAAGGTAATACAAGTCTTGAGCAGAATGATAGTCTGTAAAACTATATTATAGTAGTCAACAATATGAAAAAAAAAAAAGAGAGAGTGCAAGGGTTACAAGGGTTACAGGAATTTTAATGAAGTGTTAGTCTGAACTAGGAGTCAATACCACAGACAAAGAAGAAACTAAACCTCAGCCTTTTTAGAACTGAGACTGAAAAAGCAACTGCAATTTCTTTTGAAAACTGCAGGCAAATAATTCTTTACATTTGAGACAGGAATTACATACAGAAGCAGTGAGATGTATGTCTCTTTTGTTATACATATTCAAGAATGAAATTTTCATATTACAGCTAGCTACCAGAATTATTAAGTGATTTTGTGTGTACCCTAAAGTAGGAAATGCAGACTGTCAGTTGCTTAGCTTGACCAAACTAACCTTGAGATAGGAAGACTGTTGATCCCAATGAAATACATGTGAAATAAACTTTAAGTAGTGAAAAAAAAACCAAACTAAACAAACCAAACCCACACTTAAAAATAATGTGGTCAATATTTCATGATAACTATTATATAAAAAAAGACAAAAGTAAAAGAAAGAGGTATACAGGGTGTATAACGTAGCTGAGGTTGGAAATCAGAGAAATTATAGAATTTGACTAACTTACAACAGGGAACATATTAAATGTTCCCTGCAAGAGGTGAGGACTGGATTCAATGAGTGGAGAGATATCTTTCAATTCTACATCCGTAAACTAAAATAAATAATAAAAAAATGGAACACTATATATAAACCAAGTAAATGGGGAATATGGTTTTCAGGAACAAAAAAAAATAAAAAATGCAGTAGCAGGTATTTCCTCATCTCCTGCACCGGGGCTAACAGGACCACTTTATATATGTGGTTTGTGAATGCCTACAGCATATGCTTATTTTCATTGTTTTTTTCTTTAGTTTACTCATCTTCATTGTAGTACTGCAGGCCAGGAAGATAGACATTGATATTCTGTAAATATGGAAGAAACATGCACTGTGACAAAAAGAACAAAAGAACAGTATTAATTACACAGTTCCACGTTTCTGACAGTAAAAGCACAGCAGAGATCCTGCATAGTGGCAAAAGGAGCTACAGCTTTTGAAAAACTTCAAAGCTTCAGAGGTAGAAGAAAGGAAACTGTGAGAAGTGAAAACCCCTTTCCTACATTTCCTATAAGGTCTGAGAAACACTTTGAGAACCCACAGTGTACTTAAAAATAGGTGTGTAACATTCAGGTACTGACCTATGACACACTGTGTGCCTCAGTCCCTCTTGAATTGAGGACAGGGGACAGGGAAGGACATGGATTGGAGCACCAAAGCACATGTGCCCTACAAATCCTACAATGTTGGCAGCTGTGCACTCACACAAGTCCTATTCATAAAATTTTTGCAGATATGACTTGTTCTCCTTATACCTGGAAAGCACTTTTATACTAATATAATGATATATATATAATATATAATGATATATAAATTGTACAACTATGTTTTTATCAAGTGTGTATACAGTTATTATGTTTATAGTACTTGGGTCAAAGAAGTCCAACAAAAGTTGGGCAGTTTTGTGTTCAGCATAGATTATATGCTGTTATATCAGCATTTCTGAAGATAAATTATGGTACAGGTATGTTGCATGCTGCGTATATGTGTAATATTGTGGAAACACAGCACAGTTTTCATACATTTGGAAATACAAATTGGCTTTCTTTCTCTACTTTCATTGAGTCATGAAAGCCAAGAGTTACCCAATATACATAGTAACAGAGGTATTGCAAGTCTCCAGTTTCTGTAGAATGACATAAATTAGAAGAATTCAAAGCTCATAATAATTTCCCAATAGATCTATTTCAGTGTAGCACAAAAGCGCCAAAACGGTGAGCTGCTAATGACTAACACAAGCTAATTGCTATTTGTATACTTCAAGGTAGTTGAAGGGCAAGTAATTCAGTTGCTGTAATAGCAAAAGTAAGTCATTAACTCATGGAAAGATCGCAGCTAACTTGGAGAGTAAAGAAATAACCATAGAAGTACTTTATTTTGCAAGGCAAAAGTGAAGGTATTTGGTTTTAATGGGCTTTGTTAATTAAAGAAGTAGACAATTTGACTATGGAAATGTGTTCATGTTCCTAATGGAAATATGTTCCTAATGTTCATAGAAGCTTCCCAAATCTCTGATGCTCCTGGAAAGCCCTGTGTTTTTACTGAATATATGTTAAAAGAGCAGACTGTGATAGAGGGCTGAGCAACTGTTCTTGAAGAACAAGAAACAAGCTGCTTATTATTAGAAATCTCTACAATACTGCAGAGCTTTGTTTTCCCATAGTGTAATAATGTGTATCATGTAAAAAGCTGCTAAGATACATAAATATAAGTTTCCTCTAATTCTGTCAATACTTGTAGTCAACCAATTCTTCACATACTCCTGTGGTCTACAGTCATAGTCAGTACGCTCTGAGTGAAATACTGTTTTCTCCCCAGTTGCCTTTCAGTAGAGGTCAAAATACTGTTACCCTCCAGGAAGATGCTGGAGTGATCCTTTTAAAGCTGTAAACTGAGGCTCAAAGATCTCATTAAAAAATAAAACAAAATGTATCCAACATGGCAAGGAAGAGTAACATAAATATTTAATTATGTTCTTTGCTTGTATTATATTAATGACCCCAAGAAGTATCAGAGCTCCATTTTGGCTAAATGGTATGCAAACTTACAGAAAGTGTCTGTGTCACAGACAGTTGTTAACAGTAATTACAGCAGCAAGTCCAGCATTGGAGAAGGAAACAGTGGGAATGGAGTAGAGTCTTTTAAACAGATAATGGTATGTGTGC
Source organism: Scolopax mira (assembly GCA_004320125.1). Classification (NCBI taxonomy): domain Eukaryota; kingdom Metazoa; phylum Chordata; class Aves; order Charadriiformes; family Scolopacidae; genus Scolopax; species Scolopax mira. The sequence continues at coordinate 166,085 of BJBW01000496.1, read as the reverse complement.
TAAGGGTATATCCCTGTAAATTCATCAAAAACTAGTTCAAAAAGGTACCACTGATTCATATGCAAGAAGAGAGATACTCTGTTTGTCAAGCACCAGCCCTTTCCCAGTGGCATGTCCTTTTCCCCTGATCCTTTCTGTGAGCTGGCTATACAGCCTGCAGTCCTGGCGTCTAACTTCAGCACGTCTCCAGACCTGACTCACTGCGGTGCTACAATTTTTAGATTTCTTTCATGTGCTTAGCTTCTAATGAGAACAAACAGCCTCTCATAAAACTGAGTCTCCGTATTTCTTCAAAGCTCAGTGTTACAGTGGTTCTGTATCATGTTGATGGCACATTTTACAGAGTTATCCCTATTGTAATTATTTTTTGGATGTTCTGCTGTGTACTTTACAAAGACATATCCTTCATATCATTGTTTAATCTAGTGTTTGCTTTTAAACCAGTTAATTAAACCAGTAGAAATATTTTTTTTTCAGAGTACATAAAGCTTATTTTAGTTTGGTTTAGGTAAATTAAGAGGAAATTTGAGCTAAATGAAGCAAAACAAAAGAAGAAAGAAATAAAAGCAAAGCTTACTCTATATGCTAAATTTCTGCCAGCACAGCTAAGTAAATTAGGTCCATTAAAAATCACAGCACTAGCAACATTGCTATCCTAGTTGAATAATAGTTACATCGACGCAACAACAAAAATACCCTTTACTGTATAGTTTATTTCATTCAGGTACAAACTCTGACAAACTGTGAACACGATATAAACAGAAAGTCATTTCCAAAATGAAAATTGGAATAAATGGAAATTGGTATGAATGGAAAGGTCAGAAAGTTTTATGGTAGAGATTTTCCATATGGATTCTTTCTGCCATAGTTAAAGTCCCAAAAACGGACCTTCTGAAGTCTTGCTGTGCTTGTGATAGCAGCCACTTTCAGTTCTCCCTCTCTCAGAAGGGTTACTGGCCCCCCATTTACCAACAGTTTGATAAGCTACATTTAGTTAACCAGGATTAATTAACCAGGATTTACTGAGCAAGAAGTCTCAAAAACAAAACAAAAAAGGAAACTTTTTTCCCCCTGATTAAATGATGATACCCACTGTTGCAGACTGTTGTATATACCAGAGGTATAAACAGTTTTGAAAAGTGGTTATTATGGTGGATGGATTAACATTAAACAACATAGCTTGGTTACAATAACCAGTGCAGGAAGCCTGAGAAGTGTAAGCAGCTAGAAACCACGAGGCTGTCCCAGAAACAACTCCTGCAGTCACACTCCATTTCTTATGAGCCAGCAGCCTGTGCTAAAGAGAGTTGGCTACAGTGGTCTTCAGTCATTGCCAGTATCATTGCTAAATGAGAGGTTTGCAAGCCCAGTCTGTTGTGCTGCAGCAGCAGAGGAGACAGTCAGGAAACAGCTACACCAGCAGATCTGAGGTGAACAGGAGACAGGTGACAAATCAACCAGGGATGAAGGAACAGACATTTAACACTGCCGTTGGCAGAGCACATCATCCTCACTACCATGCAAAAAGTTTGTGTTCAAATAAAGCTAGGACACTGCAGCCCTTCAGAAGATGTATTCGTCTAAGGGTGCTTCAAGTCCATTTCCACATCGTGATTTCCAAATAAGTATTCCCTCTGCTCCATATCACTTCTGTCCTTCGTCCTGTCCTAGGAGACTTGCTTTACCATGGTAATTTCCCTGACAGGAGGTGTGAACCTGCATCCAGATCAGCTCTGGTTCTAAAGACTCAGGCCTATATATGCATCTGTGAATATACCTAAAGGTATATGCCTGAGGGCCTGCCTAATATTATAATGTTCTTCCATAATATAATTATATTCTATATATCTGTTTAAGATTGCATTTATCTTCAATTTTTCTTCTGCTATATATGAAAAACAATACTCATTTGCTAAACATGATCTGTCAAAAACACGTCTTAAGCAATTACATTCAGAGGGAAGAGAGCCTCTGCACTAGTTTTCAATAAGATGAAAAATGAGAGAATTTATAAGTTAAGGGGTCCATATGTTGATGTTTGACCAGTGTTTGTTTTTGAAGTATTCAATACATTTAATATATTGAGTAAGTTATTTGGGGATTTTAATTTTCTTCTATGATAGTTAAAAAGAAGAGATGTGTTAAAAGGTTAAAAGGAGAAGAACCACTGTCAGCTTTCTGAAATAGCAGCAAAAGCAGTATGGAGAACTAGATTCTTACCCATAGTCAGGGGAAATGTTCTCACTGACATTTTAAACTCTGACTTGGGCCCTTCAAGAGACTTTGGATGAAAGGAATAGTTCCATTAGATGATAAAAAAATATAAATATGGGCAGAGTTGACATGAGTTAGTGCAGCAAAAGCTCGCAAATTTTTTTATCATGTTAATTTTCATACCGGCAAAAGAAAGTTGTAAAACTCTACTTGCAGTTTCCTGGAATAATTAGTAGTGGAGGGAGATCCCAACTGTTTGGCTTTGAAAGTTTGTGATATTTGATAAAGGTAAAAATATCAAAGGAACAGCTGTAATTTACTTGCATGAATTATTATGGGTGTTTTGCAGACTTGTCATTTTCAAGCTTCTAGAAGCCAAAGAAGGTAATAAGATTACACTGTCTCGGTTACACTGGAGAATGCTTCATAACGTCAGCCAACAGAGCATGTGTAGACATACTCTATTTCTGTTTCTTTATTTTCTGTTGTTTTTCCTATCTATTGTATAAAACACATGATATAGTAAGGCATCGATAGGCTAAATAGAGTGTGAGGTGTAGAAGAAGGGAAAGGAACTCATAAACTACTGCATTTCATAGTCATCATAAACACTATCAAGTGTATTTCCATGGGCCATATATGAATATCACTACATGAGCCTGATCTTAGGTGACATTATTTGCTTTGCAGATCCTAAAGATATACTGACAGCTGAAATCAGGAAGTTCAGTTCCAGGAGTGAAGAGAATTTTCTGCTGTATTCCGTTTTACTAGTTCCTTGAAGATATTATGTGTTCAGAGGCGAGAATCATGAAATAAGCCTTAGGCCCTGATGGCATTTCTATCTGTTGCTTTCACTGCTTCTGCACAAGATTAATTTCCCCAAAGTTTTTTTTCTCTCTCTATAGAAAAAGATCATTACAGTTTTATTATAACATGGACTTATTAAAGCATATGGGAAGTGTAAAACATTGTGTACATATGGTGGCATATCAATCATCAGGGAAATATCACTGACCAGTTATACTCTTTCACATGCTTAGATTGGGTTTTGAGAGTAATAATCTTCCAATTCATGTCTCTGCTTGGTCCATTGCAATGTTTGCAATGTTTCCACATAAAAAAAAAAAATTAAAAAATTAAGAAGATGTGAAAGGGAAGCTTATTTTTTTTCACAAAGAGTAGTATGGTCCAGTTTTCATCTGTGATTTAGTTTAGTGAGTTATGTTAGCCAGAGATCCACCACTGGTGCCAGCAACAATACTTGTGGTTAGTGACTGTCTTTCCTCTGAACCACTTGGGAAATACTGCCACATCAGCTTTCAATTTTTTGGTATTTTGCTACTACTCACTAGCACAGAAATTATCAAATAAAATCTGTATAAACACACCATAAGTTCAAAATTGCCATTTGGACATTTTGCTGTTGCTCAAATATCACTTCTGGACTAATTTTCATTTTCCTTCTCACAGTAAAGCCCATTTTTCTTGAGTACCTTGAGTGCTAAGGAAGCACTCTGAAAAACACTCTGAAAGAGCTCCAACCAAATAGGATTAATAAATAATCTACTTTGCTTGATTTATAGGGCCAGATCATCTTTTTGCTCATACCAGTTGTACACTTGTATAGCTATATTAACATAAAGTGATTTATTTCTGTGAAATGAATGATTTCCCCTCCTCCCAATAAAAAAGAAAAAGAAGAGGAAGAATTATAAGTACTCTCTAATGCTCTTTCCCTCCTTTCTTTTTTTTTTTATTAGATTTGAGTTGACACTGTGGAGAGGCTGGTGCTGGTCTCTTCTCGCAGGTAATTAGTCACAGAATGAGACGGAATGGCTTCAAGCTCCAACAGGGTAGGTTTAGACTGAACGTTAGGAAAAAAATTTTCACAGAAAGAGTGATCAGGCATTGGAATAGGCTGCCCAGGGAAGTGGTTGAGAACCATACCTGGACATGTTTAAGAGTCATTTAGATGTGGTGTTGGAGGATATGTTGTATCAGAGAACATCGTGGAGTAGGGTTGATAGTTGGACTTGATGATCCCAAGGGTCTTTTCCAACCAAAATGATTCTATGATTCTATGATTATAAGAGCAAACTTAAGACATTTTGTGATGAATAAATTAAGAACAGAAAAGGATTGTAGTTCCAGTTCCTGATTTGTGATAGGTAGTGATTCTATAAAGTAAGATGATAGTTGTAAAGGATACAGTTCAATAAAATTTGGAGAGGGTGCGTTCATTTCAAATTAAATGTACAAATATCCACTAGCATATGCTTTGTAGGTGAGAGTGTAATGATATTCAGTGCATTTCTCTTTAATATGATGACTGAGGCCATATTTCAGTAATTATTGTCAGCTTGGTTCATAACAGCTCAAATACCTTGTGGTCCTTTCTATGTCTTCTCTATGTACTCAACAACTTTTCTGTCTCAGTCTTCACCTGCAATCTCTCTTCCCATACTTCTTGAGTGGATGGACAGGGACAATTCCTTTCCACTGTAAAAGCAGTTTGTGACCACTTGAGTAACCTGAACATTCATAGTCTATGGGACCTGATGAGATACACCCCAGAGTCCTGAGGGAACTGGCTGATTTAATTGCCAAGCCACTCTCCATTAGGTATGAAAAAGTCATGGCAGTCAGGTGAAGCCCCTGGTGACTGGAAAAAGGTAAACATTCCATCCATTTTTAAAAAGGGTAGGAAGGAGGACCCTGGGAACTACTCCCCTGTCAGACTCACCTCTGGGCCTGGGAAGATCATGGAACAAATCCTCCTAGAAGCTATGCTAAGGCACATGAAGGACAGGGAGGTAATTTGAGATAGCCAGCACAGCTTCACCAAGGGCAATTAGGAAGAAATTCTTTGCTGTGAGGGTGGTGAGACACTAGAACAGTTTGCCCAGAGGAGTTGTGGAGTGTTCAAGACCAGGCTGGATGGGACTTGGAGCAACTTGGTCTAGTGAGAGGTGTCCCTGCCCATGGCAAGGGGGAATTGGAACTTGATGGTCTTGAAGGTCCCTTCCAACCCAAAACATTCTATGACTCTATGATTCTATGATCCTATGATAATATCTTCAATGACATAGTGGGATTGAGTGCACTCTCAGCAAGTTTGTGGGTGACACCAGGCTGAGTTGTGCAGTTGACACAGCTGAGAGACAGGATGACCTCCAGAAGGATGTGGATGAACTCAAGAAATGGAAACACATGAATATCATGAGGTTCAACAAGGCCAAATGCAAGGTCCTGCATCTGTGTCAGGGCAGTGCTTGGTATCAATACAGGCTGGGAGATGAAGGGACTGAGAGCAGCTCTGCCAAGAAGAAATTTGCGATACTGGCAGATGAAAAGCTGGATATGAGCTGACAATGTGTGCTTGCAGCCTGAAAGCCAGCTGCATCCTGTGCTGCATCAAAAGAAGTGTGGCAAGAGTCACGAGATCAAGTGAGGTGACTCTACCCGTCTACTCTGCTCTCATGAGACCCCACCTCCAGAGTACTGCATCCAGCTCTGGAGCCCTCAACACAAAGACATAGATCTGTTTGAGCTGGTCCAGAGAAAGGCCACAAAAATAGTGAGATGACTGGAGCAACTCCCGTATGAGCACATGCTAAGAGAGTTGGGGTTGTTCAGCCCGAAGATGATAAGGCTCCAGGGAGACCTTATTGTGACCTTTCAGTATTTAAAAGGAGCTTATCAGAAAGACAGGAATAAACTTTTTAGCAGGGCCTGTTGCGATAGGACAAGGGCTTTAAACTAAAAGAGGCAGATTGAAACTAGATCTAAGGAAGAATTTTTTTAAAGTGTGAAACACTGGCACAGTTTGCCCAGAGAGGTGGTAGATGCCCCATCCCTGGAATTGTTCAAGGTCAGGTTGAAAGGGGCTCTGAGCAACCTGATCTAGTGAAAGATATCCCTGCTCATTGCAGAGGGGGTTGGACTAGATGACCTTTAAAGGTCCCTTTCAAACCAAACTATTATATGACTCCATGCTTTTTCACAAACAGGAAAATTGAAGTGAATTTGGATTACATACCTGAGAAACAATTTCATCTTACCAGAATTATTTTCCAAATGAGAAGTACAACTCCTCTTATAGCAGCCTTGCTCCAACAACCCAGTGAGGCTTTTCACTTTTCAGTCACAAAATCTGTTGACAAATATAAGCCTTATATTCTTTCATTCCTAACAGGTGTTGAGGTGAGTAAGGATATCCTGCTATTCTGCTATTCATGCTTTTTTACTGATTCTGTACTTTGTCAGAATATCCGCAATGGCTTTGTGAGCTTTATTACACAGGTAACCCTCAGCTTTCACTTAAGTTTTTTTTTACAATTTTTCAGACCTTGGTATGAAGGTTTTCTGAATTGGAGGTCTTCTGATCGGGTAGAGCAGGAATTGTGTTATATCTCAGAAACAACATTCATTTCAGTAATTGTGATCACATTAAGGTTAATGTCTGTGTCTATCAAATACACAGAAAAGTGTTGCAGAAAAAATTGAGTAAATAAAGCAGAAGTTCAGGCTGCTCTTTCTGTAGCATAATTGTGTTTGTTCTTCAAAGAGAGTCCTTTTTTTTTTTGTTCATAATGAATCCAGACTTTAAGTTTTATGTTCACTAAGTAAGTACTTACAATAATGGTCAAGGTGTTCTTCACATATTAGATAATTTTGTTCTCCTTTTCTTACTTTTTTTTTCTAGTAATGAAATCTCTTATAAGGATTAGTTTTCTCATGAAACCAATACTGGTTCATTATTACTGACACCATTAAATTGATAATAACCTTTAAAGTATTTTTTTAAAACTTGTCATGTCTTTACATTAAAGAGAGATAATAAAAAAGTAAACAAGAATTAAATAAGGTGAAATGCTGAGGTTTCTATTCTGGTTTATCAAGAAAAGCAGGGATTTACAAACTAGAATTGTGAGATTAATCTCAATTTGCTTCAGTTATCTAAAAATTTTGTGCATTGGTCCATCTGGGATCTTTTTTTTTTTATCTAGGGAGAGAGATAGGTAGCTTAAAAATTATTTTTTCATCCATTTTAAAAACTTTCCTTTCAGTAAGACGAACTATATTATGGACATCCCTGTTATACCCAGCCTTTATAGAGGTAATGAACACAGGTCATTGCAGGTAACCAGTGTAAGCCCCAGTGTAAGAGCAGTGTAAATTACTGCTCTAGAGGGCCCCAAGGTCTCCTAAGTATCACTTTAGTCAGCCTGATACAGGTATGCTATAGTGCCTAAACTAATGCATGGCAAGAGACTCTCAAGTGCCCAAACCAGCACCAGACATTTCCTTAGGCTTCAGCAATTTTATATGTAATGCAATGTAATAGCATTGGTGGTGGCACAGACAAAAATCTATCTCCATCCTTTCCAAACTTTCCTGAAGTTTTTAGAAATATCATGCAAAGATTTCTGAGCTGGCTGCATGAAGGCAAGCTTGGGTCTGGAAAGGCATAGCCACAAAGAGATATGGCTGAATCTGTCTCTCTTAGCTGTCAACTCTTCTCTCTCCAATATGCAAGTTTGCACAAAGCCAAATCAGGCATTCTTGCTCCTTATTCCCTGGCTCCATGTTTCCAGTTCTAGATTTAGCATGAATCTGATGGCAGAAATTAGATCTTAGTCATTTCTTTGGAGAAAGTCTTTTGTCAGTACTTAAAGCTTTGGATACGGCATAAACTGTTGTACCTGTAGTGTCTCCAGACCCACAAAACCTGGCGTGGCCTGATGTGCATTAAGTCGAGGTCTCTCAGTTTGAGGTTTCCATCATGGTGCTCTACTGTGTGGTGTAGACATGGCCTTAGGCAGACTCCCACAGGCTTATGCAGAGGGAGGGAGGGGGCCTTTTCTGCAAACCAGTATGGTAAACCACATCTTTAATTTCACTTAGGCACTGTAGGCCACCCTTTCACTCTGCTCCCCAAGTCTCCCAGTACACGTGGCGTCATCCTGCCCCAGACCTGTACAGGTGCATGAGGAAAAGGAAGAGGCTGCCTGTGTTCTTTTCCCTACTTGGCACACCTTACATTGCAAGCCAGGATTTTGCCTTGAGCATCCGTTCTAAGAGAGAATATCATACAAATAAAAGCAAAGACTTTCATTCCAACGTGTCATTAAATAATAATCCCAAAGTAGAAATTATGTACAGCGTCTACAAGATTTATTCTTTATATTAAATGTTGTATGTTTTTAATGTTCACTTGCAAACCCTCTGGCTTTCATTGCAATAAAACTAATCTTCAAAGTTCTGAAGCAATATGAAGTTTCCCAATACTCCTTAAAAAACCTCACCCAGTTTCGAAGGTGTCCGATTTCAGAAGCTGATTACTTGGCTGAATAAAATATCTTTACTCACCTGTTTGAGTTGTAAACTTATGTCATCCAAAAAGCTGCTTTCTTTGCACGGAGAGAAACTACCACTGACCACAAGTGCTAAGAAAGTATTTGTCTACTGAATTAGTGACTGAGACTTAGTTGCCTTGAATAACATAAAAAGAATAGCAAGTTACCTATGTACTTTGTTTATATTTGTTTTATCCACTGATGTTTTTATTTGCATTACAATTGTGCCCGAGCTAGACCAAGACAGGTAATGTGTCAGCACATGCAAAGATATATTTCTTTATATAGAACTGTTTATTATAGAACTTTATATAGAACTGTTTATTTTCAGACAAGAAACAATATAGCAGGGAGGATAAAGGTAAAACTGAACAGATAACGCAACTGCATGGATAAGGAGTGCCTAATGGTTTTGATTAAATTAATTTGCTTTTAATTAGTTATATAACTCTTGCTTGACTCTCCCACATTGTGTTTGCAGAGTTGGCAGCTAGGAAAACCATCTCCTTGTTTGTACATTTCATCTGGAAATCGTTTAGAAACAATAAACAACTATATGATGCCATTTTATTGCAGAGTACTTTTTTTCTCAGAAGTCCATTGCTGCACAACACTGCTGTTCTTATTTCTAGCCCTCAAATCTGGTACTGAGGCATTCATAACTGGGCATTTGCAATGCTTTATTTTGCTGGGCTACCAAACTCTGTGAGACATAACTGGATTATATAAACTAAGAAATAGACTATTTCTATGTGTGACAAATGTAAGCATAGAAATGAACCAAATGAACTGGCTTCTCCCCTCAAATTACCCCCGTATATGGGGAAATGGAAACACTGCCATGTGCAATACAAGAGGAAAAAAATTAATGAGATTGATGGGATGACATCTCCAGCAAACTGAGTATAAAACCCTACACTAATGAAGTTGCTAACTAAGGCTCCAAGCCCTTATTTAGTAAGATGCTGTAAGCACCCATTTGGTTGTTCTAAAGCTTAAATCCTGTTTCCATGCTTGTATTCCTAATTAGTCATGTGTAGTGCTTTGCTGAATTGGGGCCAATAAGAAGACATTGCTGAGTAACCCCAATACATTTAATCAGAATCAGTGATCTGAACCACATGCCTTTATTTGGTTTAAACTATTATCCTAAAACACGCATTGCACTATTTCTGATGAGTCTCCTGCTCTCTCCTTTTAGATTTTTATTCCTTTGGGCACTTTGAATACTTAAGATGTGAATAATGTATGTTACATATTATTTTAAACTGGGGTTTTTGTTTGGGTTCTTCGTGGGTTTATGTTTCGGATTTTAGGGGAGGTCATTTTTTTTCTGACTAATCTCTTTTACAGAAACTTTAAAAAAAAGAGAAGAGGAAAAAAAGACATTCATGTTGATTTGGGAGAAAGCCAGTGTCAACGTGACCAGTGATGGGAACACTGATGATATGTTGGGTGCGTCTTTCAACTTCTGGAACATGTAGAAGCCTGTTAAATGGGGCTGAGAGATCCTGACAAAAGAGCTCACGTGGCAATAAAACTCACTGCAGGGAATAAGGAAAAAAACCCCACAACCAGCAACAAAACTTGTCAGGTTTTAAACTTGTCTCAGTTCTGCACAGGTCTCAAATCAGAGTAGCAAAAGTAGCTGTTACAAGTGAATATTCTGTGTATCACTGATATGAAAAAGCATGAGATGTTCTTTCTTCCTCAGTAACATAACAATATTCTTTGCTGTCTTTAAAATGACTCATGGGTGAGTTTTCCTTCATAATTACATACTTTGTAACTTCTGTTGTTTCATTAGATCTAAGAAAAAATCCTGTCAAAGATGTGACCTCTCTTACTTTTCTTTGAATTCAGTGTGCATTAAAACTGTTGGTTTGTCTACCAGATGGTCTCGTCATTACTACACTGTAGAATATACCATGTACTTATACTACTACAAAAGCTTAAAGCCAAATATGTCCCGTGAGGTTCCCACCTCCTCTGATTTTAGTATTGCACAAGTGCTTCCCTCCTCCAGTTCTGCTTGCCAGTGTTCCGCTCTTCCAGTCTCAGCAGGTGAGAATAGTTTCCACTATGCAAACTCAGTATTCTGTCTCTACTGAAACTGAAACAGGGTATGGCTATTATATCCAAGCCAAAGTCTGACTGTGCTTTCTTGAATATAGCTGGAATAAGATAACAATAGCAGCTGAGAGTTGTTGCCACATGTTTCTGATCAGGCTGAAGGTGCAGAATTTTAGCATATTATGAAACCATGCAGTGGAGTTTCATGGTTGTATGATCAGATTTGTATCCCATGTAGGTATTTATGCCATAGTGCTGTCAGTTCTATTTTTATCTTATTTGGCCATTGCATCTAAAGTGGCAATGCTTATTGCACTTTTGTTTTGATGTGTACATATACCCTAGTTGCCAATTAGTACTATGTTAGTTCCTTCGTGATCTGGTCAGAGGATTTGGACTGTAATTAACATAGTTTTTGTATTTGGTACCAAATAACCATTACAGCTTCACCTAACTAGGATCAAAAACCTAACATACAGATTTGAAATAACTTGTTCTAAAATTGCAGTACAAGCATGTTATGTTTACACACATTTACATAGATCCCACCTATCTGTTAAACTGATGAATTTTATCACCTCTTCCAGACAAGGTGTACTTTTCAGTCGTTTCTAAGATAATCTGATTCAGTGCACTTGGATTGTATCAAGTATCACCAAAATTTTAGCTTGAAAAATAAAATAGATAACTACACTTCTTCCATTTTACTTGTCTGCTTTTTTTTTTTAATACTGTCCTTATTAATCCATTTAAAACAAAACAGAGGGAATTCATTCTGTATTATCCTATGGCTCTATTTGAACATCTTTAAGTCCAAGTTATCCTTGTAAATTGATATTTCTGAATAACTTTAAACTCCTACTACAAACCACCCCCAGCCCCCAAAACCTCTCCTGAAGAAGTGAATAACTGACCTTTAATTCTTAGCCCTAGCATTGAGGTATTTGCTATGGTCATTCATTAGGAATGAATAAAAACAATGAGAAACAAAGAACTATAAAAGTACAGTGCATAGCAATAATGAATTTAATCTGCCTGTTTATGTCCATCCATCTCTCATTTGCTCTATGTGCTGTCATTCTTACTCAACCCACTGTAATTTTCTGATTCCAAATGCCTAATGATAGAGTCATTCAGGTTGAAAGGGACCTTGGAGGGCTCTCGCTTCAGAGTCAACACTGAATGCGGATCAGGTTGCTCAGAACTTTACTGGTTCCATCGAAGGAGAAGACTCCTTTCTGCACAACCTGTTTCAATGCTTAGTTATTCTCACAGTGGAAATCCTTTATATACAGCTGGAACCTCTCTTGATTTGGTCTATGTATATTGTGTCTTATCTGTCCCATTTGCGCAGGGTTTGACTCCATCTCCTTGATGGCTGTGGGCACTGGGAACTGCTGGACAGTCTCATGGAAGCCAACCCAGCCCCAGGCTTCCCAAGCTCACCTCCTTCAACCTCCCCTAGCAGGCCAAGTGCTCCAGCCCCAGCCATCAGAGTGGGCCTAAACTTGCTCTAGTTTATCAGCATCCTTGTTGTCTTGGGGTTCTAAAACTGGCTGCAAGAATCCAGATGTGGTCTGACAAGTGCCAAGTAAAGTGGGATAATCACTTTCCTTTATCTATTGTCTACACGCCTGTTGATGTGGCCCAGAATGCTTTCAGCCTCCACCACTGCCAGGGCACGATGGTAGACCTGACCCCTGGAACAGCTTTAAGTGATAGCTTAAAGTGATTTGGCACTTAATGCTTTAATTGTTCTCCTCCTCTCAGTTCACAGAAATTCCCAGGTCAAAATAAATGAAATTAGGTACAGAATGTACAAACCCTTAGTGGGAAGATGTAAATATTATAATTCACCTGAAAATCGTGGGCTCTTTGCTGTGGACAGTGGGGATACTTACAGCATATCTGTTAATTTGTCATATTATATTAGATGATCCAGTCAGTCTGGGCCTGAAAGACAACTTCTGGGAATCTGGGAAAGACCCTTGGTCATTTAGTCATTTAGATTTCTGGCAGCTTTACACTCAATGCTCTTTTTGTACCCAACACCTCAATGTGGAATATCACTCATCCTTCTCTACAGTGAATGCCTTCTTTTGATGCTTTTCATTAGGTTAAAATTTCAGTGGATTAAAGCTCTGCATATTTGGGCAACATTTTGTCTAACTAATACTATGTCTTATTACGCAACACTGATTACACTGATGACATAAAATAACTGGCCTGTGAATTGATTGCCCATCAAAGGCTTTCAGATGTGGAAACATGTGTGATTTCAGTCAGCATCGTAAGACAGCGTAAAGAACTGTGATCATTTAACTTGGAATATGAAGTGGGATGTGATGCAGGGCTATGAAAGCACTAAAAGCCAGACGTATGACTATTTCCATAAAGCACTGCAACATATGAAGACCTGCTGTTTTATTTCTGAGTACGAGTGGTTTGTAGTCATTAAATAAATACTCAGCAAATATCTTTTTTAAAATGCCCTATTAGTGACCACAGATAAATTCCACCTCAGCAGCTACCATTTTTGCATTATCTCACTTCATCTAATTTTTGTTGAAATCTTACTCACCACAAACTGGAACTTTAAAGTTTTTGCAAAAAAAATTTTCACTTTTCAATAAAGAAAATGTACTGTCATCAACATAAATACACTTCTTTGAAATAACTGTAGCTTGTACAAATGGAAATGTTTTTTGATAAAAATAATTAAATTCAAAATTTACAATAAAATAATATAAACCCTAGGCCATCTTAATTATTCTGAAAATTTCTTACATCAGTAACTAGAAAACATTTGTTTATAAATTTAAATTTAACTGCAGCTTGTTGGGAGGACTGTGGTTTTGGTCTTTTAAATGAAATACAGGTATTTTTTCTACTTCAAGATGAAATACTGATGGATATCTGCTACTGTAAGTTAATCAAATCATTATTGATTGTCTTACAGAGTGAGTTTAATTGTTCTGTAACTAGGCTGGGTGCACAATGCAATCCTCCCCATGGTTGCATACATTTATTTAAATTGCTTCTGAAGGTGACAGTGATATATGATAATATGAAGTTTGTGCTGATCAACAGCAAACTCTCCACAAAAAAGTAAGTACAAGCAGTGCAATAATATGAACAAATCATTCAGCTAAACAAGCTGGCAGGTGGAAGAGCTGGTTTTAAATACTGAGAATGCAATCAGTTGAAGTGCTGAACTACAGCACTTGATTAGCATGTGATTCTAAGTGAAAATAGAAAGGGGTTGCCTAAAGTGGAACATTTTCTCTGATAGGGAAAACTGACATTTGTTTATCTTAATTACAGTGGCTTTTGGGTATGAACCCCTTTCAACAAGACTTCTTTAAAAAAAGTGTTATTTTGTTTGCAAAAACAGTCAAGACAGAAAGTGACTGTAACTGGCCAGCGAATATTAAGAATACAAAACACTGTTTAATAACATACTTGAAATTAAGATTGTGTAATTCACAATGCTATCCACAGTCATGTCTCTTAGTATTAAAGTTACACAGCAGTTTGAGTACCTGGCTGCTCTGATATCATAAATAATAGCACTGAAGTTGGTGTACCTAATGCTCAACTACTCACAGGTGTGTAATAGGACAGCACACTCTGTCCCAATATAATTTCTTTATTTTTTCCCGACTTAAGGAGCTACCAGGTCAAATGGCCATTTGTTTGTTTCCATTATTCTCAATAATATGAATAGGTGTCCTGTATTTTTCTTTGTAGTGCAGTGTTTCAGCTTCTCAAAAACGATGATCAGTATATCAGCCAGTTACAATTTGAACTTTGAAATGGCTATTCTATAAACCCTTCCTGTACTTTCCTTTTTTTTTTTCTTTTTTTCCCTAGAGATATGCATTTCTTCCTGATCTTTAACATCTTCTACTTGCTTTTTACTGCAGGCAACCACTTCACGTGTCAGATTTTTATTTGTCATGGCACTATCCCACAATCCATAGTAAGATACTGGGGTGGTTATGTAGCTTCCCCAAACTGTGATGAGTGGGAATTCACGTGACTTTTTCATTGCGTGAAATAAAAAGTGAAAATATTTTCAAAAACATACTCATGTAAATTTTTTTTTCTGAGTGTTTGTAAATACCTATTAAGGAATGCACCTCAGCACAGTATCCACTCTGTGCAGCAGCAGTACTTTGTGGTTATACTGGATTAATTTAGACTTTGAAGTGAAGTCTAGATCTTTAGGAAATCAGGTCATTAACTGATACCATTTTAAATGTCCTGAAAATAAGGATACATTAATATTTCCTGTTCTCAGGGAAAAGGGTTTGCAGACAGGACCCTGCTCTTTGAGCTGTTTTCCATGTCACTTATAGGTGAGACCATGACCTTCAATGGACAGTACCCAGGGAACAGAAAATGAGTAATAGTGTGTATGTTGAAGGGGGGGGAGGGGAGATTTCTATGTAAATTGGGATACTTTCCAAAGTGACTCACCCTAAATCATAACAAAGATTCTGATCCCTTGAAACTGTTCATTGTGCCAGAATTACACAGCTGAGCTCTCTCACTCTCTTTCACAATCCCACTCTACAGCGGTTTAGAGAAAATAATCATGGTACTGCTCCACCCTGAAAAAAAAATAACTGAAATCAACCTGGGGTTACATGAGGGAATTCTGCTAGTCTGAACAGTGAAAATGAATTACCTTGCATGTAGGTGGATTCCCCCAAGTCCCCTTGGAAATTGATAAGACTTTGTGGCATTAACTTTTAACTTTGTACTCTTTTTGACGAAGGCTACTAAATGATCCCAGGTTTGGCAACCATGTGGGCAACCTGAATGTATTCAGATCATATCATAGACTTGCAAGAGGGCCAAGCATTGATGGCAGAAATATTTTCAGCAAAAACTGAAATAGGTTTATCTATGGCAGAATTCTTGGAATTTGTTTGAGTGCTAGAAATACTTCAACAAAACAACCAGTGTGAAAAACCTCTTCAAGTAATCCGAATGAAAACAGAATATATCAGCAATTCAGAGAAATCAGAGAAGCTCCAGGCTGCATGCTGCTCTTTTCAAGCTGTCTTCTTACTGGAGCATGAGGGCTTTTGTTTTGTTTTATTTTACCTTGACCTTTATTTGGGAGAATGAAGCTTGAGATCTTATAAGGAACAAGTAAGGGAAGAGTCAGGTGTATGAGTCAACTGTTTTACAAGAGGCAAAGATTTGCGTCATACTGAGACAAACCTTGTTTCACAAGGGGGTCAAGATTGTTGTTAAAATGCCTCACCTTGTCAAGGTCCCAGCGCAAAGTGGTTAAAAGAAGATAAATATTTGTTACATGAAATCAACCATGATATTAATAAAAAAACCAGAGTGTGATAAACTTGTAGTTGGGAAGTTAACATTTAAAATGAAAAAAAAGAAGTGTGTTTATCAGAAAATGGTGAAATTTTACTCTAAAGAAAATAAGGTTAACCTCCATTGTTATCTTATGTGGCAAAAACAGTGTCCTAGAATAGTAATTTGCAGTTGGTAAAATACCCACCTGAGGCTTTTTAAAATACATATATCAGAGGCAAATGGAGTCCTACTAAGGACCATCAAATAAAGGTCAAATTTCTGCTTACAAGCAGCAGTGAAAAAGTAAGTCTTGAACCCATGACTGTAAAATAAAAATGGAAATGTGTGATAACCTGAAATGGTGTTTAAAATGTATCAGAAGTCCCCAAAATCCCTGTTTCTGGGCATCAGCTCTTCCTGATGGAAAAAACTGGTGGTCACAGCAGACGTCCGTGGAGAAACACATTCTTGTGACAAAAAAGTCTAACAGAAGGCATTGTGCTGACTGGCATACCTTTGGCAATATATGTTTATGACTGAGCAGCATGGACATTTTCATTTTGTTAAAGCTGGATTTCCAAGTATGTGTGAAGAATATTGCATTACCCCTGTACACACCTGTGTCTACAGATCAAAGCTACCTTTTAGAACTGTCTATCTGGAAGTATTTAAAAAAGTATGTGTATATTTAAAAGAGGTAAAAAAAGGAAGAAAACTAAATGCTTTGCTAATATTTCTGCTTAGCATTATTTTGAGGTCATCAACAGTGACAACAACTACTAAATGTTTCATATTTAGGAAAGGAGAGCATCTGATACAATTTATGGGAATACACACAGTCTTAGTCACTACAGGTAAAGCTACACGGAGAAGACTGAATCCGAGATTCAAGCTCAAACTTTCTTCACATCTTCACTATTCTGACACGTCTGTCCTGAGTCAACAGCACACCAAGAAAAATTATAGGCTCCTACATCCCTTTGCAGACTAAAACATATACCACCCTGCTAGTTACCAGTGACAGGTTTTCCCACTTTACATGAACTTCTACTGTCATTTGTCACATCATCATGGAGCTGACACCAGGCAGACATCTCAGCTGAGAAGGTCTGTTCCAGAAGGCTCAAAACTGGAAGCTCTTACCTCCTTTTCATGCTGTTCGTATAGGACTTGAATGATTGATACCCTACAAGGTGAATGCATAAATCCAGATTAGGGATTTTTCTGTGTTTCATCACAATTTCTAAGAGAAGCATACATGTACTCTGTTAGACGTCTACTTTGGACTTATTCATCTTCACTGGCCAGTGCAGAAGACAGATGTGGAAGGCAGGCTGCCTTTCAGTGATAAACTTCTTTGGGCCTTGTGTGTGTGAAATTAAAGGAGTAAGGTGGACAGCCAATGAAATAGGAGGCTTTGACTTCCCTGTTCTTCTATTCAGGATTAGAAGCAACCAGGTTCTATGGTTTTGTTAGTATTGGCCTGTAAAATAAAAAACACCACTGTATAGACAAGACAATAAGAAAAGCTGCAGATAATTGGGAGTATTATTTTGATATACTGATGGTTTCATATTAACAAACTTCTTGGATTCAAACTGATATTTGCTATCTGATCCCTCCTGTGTTGTGGAGGAAGTAAGACTTGGTGATCATAACAGGTCATTCTAACCTTAAAAATTTCTATGTTACTAAAGTCTAACACCAATGCATCTGCTATTATTCAGATCTTTAAAAGTTAGCTAGGTAACACAACATTAGCCAGCATAATTATATTGACACTTTAGAGTCAATGAAGAATTATTACATATAGCACAGTTACATATTTTGCGATTAAATTAATTGTGCTCTGGAGGGCCTTATTTGTATCTTGTCATTGCAAAGGGAACTTCTCTGAGTAACTCAAATGTTCATTTTTAGTATTTATGTGTTTAATGCTAGCTGACTGTAGTTTGTTTTTGTTGAATGGGGGCAGGAACAGTATGTAACATTTTTATTATATTAATTTGTTGATGCATGACAACAATAACTTCCTTTCTAATTAAGCAGAAGAATAATACAAACAGCTCACCTTTCTCCACAAAATGCTTGATTTCAGCAAGTGTCTGAAGTATGTGTTAAACTTAGTTTAACATTCAATGCAGAGGTACAGTGTAGGGTATAATCTTGTCGTAGAAAGGTACTGAGTGAAAGGAAGTTTATTGGTTAAGGGGAATTCCCTTTGAAGGTATATCTCTTAATCTTTTCCTCTACATTCCTACCTAGAGCTAAGAACAGGTGGGGAAGAGGCACAGCAGGTCAGGAAGAATAAGGAAAGTCAACGGTGGTCTATTGCACTTAGCACTGGTGTAGAGCATTGGCAGAACGCCTAGAGGTGCCCCATAGTACCTTTAGGGCTATATCTATAACATGTTTGCACTTGGTCTCCAAGGCAGCCGGACTCAAGCTGGCCATGATTCAAAAGCCGTGTGGCTGTATTCATGCAACACCAGTCCTCAGCCCTCTCTCTCAGAAAGGTTCAAGCAAGCACAGCATTCCAGTGTCAGCAGTTACATAGATTTTAATTTGCATGAAACTCACAAGATGTGAGTCCACGGCTGCTCAGAGCATGGTGGTTATACCTCATGCTGTCTATAATATTCCGGGTAAATGTTTTCCGAGTAGTCCCAAGAGTGCTAGGCATTGCAATGCAGCGTAGAGTTCTGCTTCAGTATGGTATGTGACTGGAGTAAGAGTCTTTCTGAGATGCCTTGTTAATATCTTTATAATATATGTGAATAGTAGAATCTCTGTTTTTATGTGTGGAAGGTGTACCAAGGGATACTTGCTCTTAGAAGCAGTAGCTCATGTTAGCTCAGTTCTAAAATACTTATGCATGTGATTAGCTTCATCCATCTGAGTGGTCCCTTTCCAGTTCCATGGGACCATTCATGCCTGAAGACTATTCATATGTGTGAGTATTTGCAGGATTGAAGATCATAACAAGAGTTCAAAGTTCACCTCTGAAAGCAGAATAAAATTGGAATCTCGTTAAAAATATAGATCTGTGGCCTGTCAACCAGGCACAATCAATTGATAAATGCAACCAAGAAACATAGCTTTGACCAAGAAGGAAGGAAGAGAAGGAAGTCATTGTTAGTGATTGTAACTCACTCAAGGGCTTACCTCAAAGCAAAGCCTGAGGGCATATGAAATTTTCAAGAAGCCATCACCAACAACTTTCTACTTTCCAGAGATCATTATAGTTGTTAGATCACAGTTTGTGAGTCTGGAGCTGAAGAAGGTCACATCATTTGCACAAAATCCACATTTCCTTGAAGTAGAATGTGGTTAGCATAGTTTGGCTTTGAGATTGACCTATAAAATATAAATGAAAGTCTGGACACACTGGATGTAATCTTTAAAAAAACCCAACCATGCTGCTTTTTTTTCTTCTTGCACCATAGAACTTTGGAAACAGAAATATTTTTAAAGCAATCTGTGAATGAATAAACCAAACTGTGTCATTTGCCTCTTCATTACATTTCTTAATCAAGCAATTGAGAAACTCTCTGGTAGTTTTCCTAAGGAAGAACAGGAAGTGTAGAAATGAACTCTGGGTTGAAAACAATATCTACTTATTGGAGTTTATGAGGTTTTGAGGTTTACTTCCTTTTGAAATACTTTATTTCCTTTTGCAGCCCTTATATTTAAAAAACACTGGGGTAACTAAAAATCCAGGACATACTTTCCAGTCTGTCAGGCAAAGTATTTGCACTCTGTGCTGAGAAGTTTTATTGGTCATTTGCTTTCCCTCAGATACTGAACAGCTGTCTCTCTAGCCAACCAATAGTTTGGCTTAACTTTTCCCATTTTCTTGGCCTGGCTTATTGCTCTTCTCACACTGGCACAAAGGACACTTGGATTGCTTGAACATTCAACAGCATTGTCATCATTTCACTTTTATACACTTCCTCCTTGTGATTCTCAGCCACAAAATGCACAGATCTCTTTAAAAGCTTGTGTCTTAGAACAAAAATGGGTCTGTCCATCACGTGTCCATTTCATAACTGCTTTACTACACAAAGAAAGCTCAGGAAAATCTAAGGCCTTGACAAAGAAGGGTGTTTTAGTCCAAGCAGTTCTGCTAAGAACTGTCTGCCTATTATTACTGGAGGAAAGCTTTCTCTGGAGAATGTCATCTTAAGAGATTACATCTCTAAGCATCATCACTAATGGGGCATCCATTTGCCTTAGCATTATTTTCATTAATGCTTCATTCACTTCCTCCCTCTGTTCTTTGTTTATTGTCAAATATTTGTTTCGCTTTGCCATTTGGAGCTTAATTTCTCAATTGGATGCTGTCTTCTACTTTCTCATCTGGTAATAACAAATGCAGTTTAAAAGAAGTCGAGCATCACATACATATGATATAATTTCTTTTCCCCTGTTCCTGCTTCTCTCCCTTATCCCCCTTATCCCTGTAAGGGAAATTTTAGTAAATCTTTTCTGTAGATACAGCTATCTGTATTATAAGAGGTAATGGAAAGAATAAGACATTTTTCCTTTTGAAGTCACAGTAGTTTTCTACCTATCCATTCTTCTGTAACATCTCTTCTCAATGGAAGTAGGGGTGAAATTAGACAATTGAAATCTAATTCTACAGATATCTCCATGAACACCGGAACTGCCAACCCAATATATATTAGGGAGTGTGTTTGCAGAATATATTACAACTATAAGAATATAACGATATAATATATACTTAAATACTTATATAAAGAGATATATAAAATATGCATTTCTTATATATTAATATGTATACTATATATAATAAACATAATTAGAATGGAGTAGAATAGACTAGAAAAACCTAGAACAAAAAAGAACAGGAGTGTGATGAAAAAAAAGATGCAGGCTTTAAGACATGGTGGTTAACACTGCATCAGATTTCTGTTCTATCTCTATATGATTAGACTAGAATTTATGGGTCATGTAAGGGCATGAGGAGGTGTGGGGAATATTTGTGTTATATAATGTTATGCCTTTAACTTAGAGGCCTCAGTTATCTGGAAGGTCAGCTATGATCCTGTGGGAAGACAGGTGACTCCACCAAGGATAAACTGGACCAGAAGACTGACTGGAATGCTCTGAAGTAATCTTTGGAGCACCAACTTGTGCTACACAACTCCCATGAAAAATTTTGCCCTTCACAGTCCTGGCTAAAATAAAGAACTTTGGGATTCTTCATCTGACTTCAGCCCTTTTGCTTGGTGTATGTGAGTTGGGACAGGAGTTGTAAGTCCACTCTTGGCATAGAAAGGACAAACTGTAGTCTTATTTTGATTTTGCTAGCCAAGGTGATCATTACTCAACTCCAGTCTTCAGGCCAAGCAGACAAATTGAGTTAAATCTACTCATTGTATTGTCCTTGATACGAAGAATTACTTGTATTACGGAATTGTAACTTTTGTTTTCCTGTTGTAGATGTGCTAAGGGGTGCCCTGTGCTGTAATTTGCCCAGATTCAGTGAAAACTCTTATCAATCAGCATTCTTTAATTATTAAGTTACCACTTCCTGTTTGGTTTGTAACAAGGAGGCCCTTTCAGGAAAAAAGTCCCCATGTTATTTTTAGTGTAATCCTTAATGAAGAAATAAATTATGATCATTGAATATAAGAGGGTTTCACTGACATATTCAGCTTCTGTCACCTTCACTACTGTTCAGGGACAGCTCACAGAGCAGAATATTATTTTCTCTCAGCAATGTCCTCAAGATACTAAATATGACAGAATTCAGTGGGGCACATGTTAAGGGAGACACAAGTCCAGAGTCCGGAGCACGTTTTCACATACTATTATGTAGCACAAGATTAGCACCCCATGTAAAATCACTTCCAGCTATCCAGTCTAAAATAAATATAATGTTGTATTCTGTTTTCAGAGGTGAGTGCTGACCTATTTCTTTGGTGAGAAAATATTATGTGATTGCTTGCACTTAGCAAGGTTGGGAAAATAGAAAAAGAGTGGGTTGATCTGGCAGATATCTCAAAGGTTATCTAGGAATTATCATTTAAGTTTTAAAATATGTATAATATTTGCCTTATGTTGCATATTATTTTAAGATCATGAAAAAAAAAAATTAATTAAAAGAATATAGTTGAAAATGTTTAAATCTTAAATTAAGAAGTAATTAGGAATGAATGGGCTGCGTGCAATTAAATCATTACCACAACATCCTGCAGGATACAAAAAGCAGACTAGTAGTAATTACAGTCCTGAAGGAAAAATCAATGAGTGTTTCTCATGCCTTTCTGATCAAGACTGTAGCATGATATTAGCAACCTGTGAAACAATGGGGGATCCATTTAATCTTACTTGGAAGTATGTAATGTTTATCAACTCAGTCATATTTTCTGGGTTTGCAAAACTCCTTGACTGCCTGCTATGATGTAATGCTGGAAGAAGAACTTTTCAGTCATGCTCACGTGAACCAGATGCTGGAGAATAAAGAGAAGGAAGTAGTAATACACTGAAGCATTCAAAAGTAAAAAGAAAATATTAAATTTAAGTTTCCAGGTGTTACATTGCAGGATTTAATTCTTGTCTCCTTCCATTGTGCAAATGAAAAATAAATCCTCTGACTTCATTAAAGTAGCACCACATTAATCTGTTACAGGATTAGAATGAAGTCTAAAGGATACAACTATCTTATATTTTGCATTATGGCTATTAATTAAAAAACAAATAAGATTTTAATCACTGTTACTGAATTGTGGCCTTTCAGACCTGTCTCTCAGCTCCCAAAATGTTAATGCCCCATGGACTTTAGAGTTATATATCAGATAGTAAATTTGTGCTTAAAATAATTTCCTTTAGGAATGAAACTTGTCCTTCCTTTACTTAGAGAATTAACTTCCTTGTTATAGGAAACTGAGTTTCTTTCCAAAATGGAGAGTTCAAGAAGCACAGGATAAAATGCAAGTATCTTTCAGGAACATAATATTGTTCTGTGACTTATTTATGATTCTGTCTTTTCATATCTGGCATGGCAATACAGGATACCATTTAGTTACAGTTCAGCTGCTCTCATTTACTGAATAAGTGTATATTGCAAAAATACATTAAGCTGTTTATGGTGTATTGACAAATGCAGTTCCAAGTTCTCAAAACACTGATTCAGCTCTGCACACATGAAAAAGCTTATCTTGAATCATATACTTAAGCTGATATCTTCTAGATAAGCTGCTTAAAATGGGAATTAACTTTAAGCAACTACTTAAATGTTCTGCTCAGTCAGAACCTTTTCCTTCTTTGAGTCTTCCCCTCTGCCTCCATGCCCATATCAACTGCCTTGAAATCATCAGCCAAGTATTACCCTGTGCTTCATACAACTGGGAAAATTTCCGTCCGCAGGTCAATGTAAAGAACATGGGGATATGAAAAAGAAAGTGCAATTATTAACTGCAATAAATAATAGAAATTACCATCAGGCAGTAAAATCCATTAGGGATTATTTAAGTTTCAGAGCAATCAAAATACTGTAAACTGCCATAAATAAATGAGTGGATTTCTTGTTGAGTCATGTTTACTTCAGATAAGTTTTGAGGCAAAAACCAAAATTTAACACTCTATTCAAACTACAAAAAAATGAGAAATCATGTTTCAAAAGTGCCTATTTCAAATATTAAAATAAAATAACAATGATTATTTTAATTTATTCACCGAAAAGAACTCCTCAAATAACAGAATGCTCCAATTTAGACACGTGCTCCAAGTTAAGCATGTGCTTTATTTAATTAATATGCTTAAATATTTCACTAGATTTCAGATGTTTTCTAAAATAGGGAAGGAACATTAGGTTTTCCTATACTATTCTCATCTGATTAGCTCTTAGTACAGCTTACTTCAGGAATTAAGATATAACAGACACAGTATTCTTATCTGAGCCTAAGAAAAATATTCAGATCGTTTGATCACCTTACCTGTTGACAGCCTGCAATCAAATATAAGCTTGTCTTTTTAACCCACTGCATGAGGCCATTACAAGAATAAATGAGAACAAACTAGTGGCTAAAGTCTGCATGCTGTCTAAAGTGCATTAGTAATTTGCTTAGCCATAAATATCTCCAAAATCACAAATTCTTTATATAAGAAATCCAGCAGCACTAAATAAAATAGGCCTATTGCTTAATGTTCCATTAAATTTTATATGTACTATAAAATAGACCTACTCTGGATGGGATTCTTAATTTAATTACGAAATTGTCATTCAACTTTATCTCTGGAAATTGATACCTGCCAACTTTTATGAGTATGATTTTCATATCTGCTAAATAACTGCAACTCCCACTGACTGCATTAGAAATTGTGGGTGCCCACCACATCTGCAGGTTCAAATGATAAGAGCTTGAGTGGATTAGAAATACTTGCCTCATAGCTCACAAACTGTCGCTTATTGTTTTGCCACAATGCAGTGATCTCCAGACCCAGCAATTTGTGAAGGTAACACACCATTATGGTCATCAGCTCTCTGCATCCTCATACGTATCTGGACTTTGTACTACGATATACATACCAAGCAAGTCATTATGTTAATTACAATACATTTATAATGTTGCAGATTTCCAGGCCAGAAGGGACCATTCTAACCAAATAATCTGACCACTTGTATAATACAGATGATATATTTACCCCAAAATTTTTGCATCAGACTCAAATTTTTGTTTAAGCTCAAGAGTAGCTTCTGGAAAAAAATCTAATAAAACTTGCAAATGACTGCTAATAATGCCATCATGTGGCACGCCACCTTTAAATGCATTCTGACTTACCTCCACGTCTACACCAATATTATTAGGTCAGTCATTAACATTTACTTACAGGCATCATTTAATTATCTTGTGTAAGATGCACAACCCAATGCTGATGGCATTCAAGGATACACCCGTCTGATTATCTCCTCTGTATATGCAAGTCAGTTTTTCTTTTAATGCAGTGCTGCTGCATTTGGAAAAAATAATAGTTTTCCCTTTCAGCTTTCCAGAATTGTGCTTTGTATATTTCAGGTAGATACACAGGAATAAACAATTTAACATCGTTGCCAATTGTAAATCTGTCCTGCTAGTTCTGTAAGCCAATCAACTCACTGCGCAGAAGTGATAGGTGCTAAATTCCCTATACAATCAAACTTATATAATAAATTTTAAGCTTGTGTGCCTATGTTTCACACAAGTAGCATAGTATAGGTTACTAGATTAGCTTTACCTGTAAAAAACCAGCCTACCTAAGTGTTATAATAAGAAAAATACTTATATTGTAATGCATTTTGTTGAGTAAGCAGTCAGTCTCTTGCCTGATTTATAGCAGTTGCCACCCTCTGCCCCATAAGGAGAAAAATAGAAGGAATAAAATTCTTCTTCAAAGCCAAAATCATACTACTGATAAGGAACTACTCAAAATTCAGTGACAGTATACCTAAGGAATACAATGAAAATTCAGTTATGGTTCAAAATTAAAAAATATGTTTATGCTGTGGATGGGTGTGCAATTTGCAATGGCAACAGGACTTACATCCCCAAATCCTTTATGTGCATCTTGCACATCTCTCCACTAATCATTAAAAATGTTTGAAATGCAGCTACTGTGCTCTACTGCATTAAGGTTATCGTCCAAGTTTAAAAACTTGTATGCCACACCTTTCTACTTCCTTTGTCGGTGTGTAAACTTTTGGTCTTTGGATCATTTGCCAGCTCCTGGGTTTGGGGCTTGCTATGGATACATCTCATCTCCATGCTGGGGGCAAAACTCTGGGACACGGTGTTTCCCTTTATGTTGGCAAACTTCTGTTTTCCATAGAAAAGAAACACAAACATATGATTTGGGGAAAAAAAAACACGAGACCACCAACAAAAAAATGGTACACGCTAGTTGTCTCCCAAAATCCATGAAGTGAGAACAGTTATCAGCTATGTAAGACCCATTGGTTCAAGCTGTTCATAGGACAGTACAGGTTGGAATGGTCCTCGGGAGGTCTCTAGTTCAATCTCCTGCTTGGAGCAGAGTGAGCTGCAAGGCCAATCAGATTACTTAGGGATTCAATCAATTTGGTCTTGACAATCAATGACCAGGGAGACTGTATATCCTCCTTGGGCATTTCTTCATTCTGAAACAGTTTATTCTTATATCTGGTATCTCTGTTGTTTCAGCTAATACCTGTTGTCTCTTGACCCCCCATGCTCCACCATGTGAGGCCTGACTCCATCTTCTGGATGTTCTCCCTTGTAGGTGCTGAAGGGTTGCTGCTTTCTCCCCCTGAAGCCATCCTTGCTCCAAAATGAACAAGCCCAGATGCCTCAGCCTCTCCTGACAAGGCAAATACTGCAGTTGCCAATCAACATGGAGGCCCTTTGCTGAACTCAGACCAGTTTATTGGTGTCTTCCCAATACTGGAAGACCCAAACTGGGCAGACACTCAATACTCGAGTCACGACTCAGTGAGTGCTGAGTCAGGGAGATAATCACTTCCCTGATGGGCAGGCCATGCCACAGAAGTCTGGGATGCCATTGGCCTCCTCTGCTGTGTCATGTTGAACTTGATGTCTTCCAAGACCTCCAGGGGCTCTCCTCCAGAGCTGTCCCAGTCTGTATTGTTGCAAGGGGCTTTTCCTTGACAGAAATGGTGAAGGGTTTGGCATTTTTCGCTTGAATTTCATAAGGCTACTCTGAGCCCATTCCTCCAGCAGGCCTAGGCCCCTTTGGATGGCAGCCATGCCCTCTAGTTTACTGGCAGTTCCCCTCAATTTGATGCCATCTGAAAACCTGACAGGAGTACATGCCATCCAATTCATCACTATGATCAGGTCATTTGGTAGGTGTTGTGTGAAAGAATGAGACAGAAAGAGAATATGTCCAGTTTATTTTCCTATTCTTTTTGTTCAGTTGTCACAAACATCCCTACAGATTGATGACAGAAAATAGTTGTATTCAACAGCTGGCAGTACAATGTTGATATATGTAAATTAAGACTAGCCTTTGCCCATTTTCTCTGCCTTTCTGAGACTTACCATGAACAGGAAGCAGTTTGGCATTACTTTGACTGAAAAAAAAGAATGATCAAGGTGTTCAACATGGCTTCTTGGCACATAGCAGACAAATAATCAAGACTATTTGTTGCTTCACACATCATTAACTTTGCATATATATTCAACTGATTGAGCCATATAGTTTTGCTGGTTTGCTTAAGTCAAGCATCATGCCTGTGCTAGACTTTGTTTTGAGTTAAATGAGCAGTCTTGTGCTTACTTTCCAAAAATAGGTAGATAATTTCAAAGGTGGTGCCATTGTTTTGCCTTGAATTAAGTATTCTGTTAATGGCTTTCAAGAATAAATTGCTGCTTCTGTGGGTGTGACCAGATAGAGAAATGCAAATCCTGCTGTTTGTTTTAATTCCAAAGTAATTTATGTATGCATCCAAAATTCTTAAGCTCTCATGGTTATTATTATAATTTCCATAGGACAGACATTGGCAAATTAGTATTCTAGAGAAATATGATCATAAGCACCTATGAATTCATCAGCATAGAGTTTGTAACATCACTCATTGCACATGGAGTTAATTCTTTATTGAATCCACAGGGTTGAAAATGTTACTACTGTCTTTAAAACTATGCACAGGATATGGGACATATTTTCTAAATTTATTATAAATATGTAACGTGCCACAAGTTTTAGTGCTTCAGGTCTAGTGGTACCTCAGGTGAAACACGTATATGAAAAAAGTAAATTCATAATCAGTCTCTTCATTCTGCAAAACATTTCAATACTTCAGGCATATAAGTTGTCCTACCAAGGTGTAGAACTTGCTTCATTGATAAAGGTTTGATGAAAACTGGGAAAAAAGACCATTCCATCACAATGAATGAAGTAAAACTCTCTTATTGTTATGCAGGGCATAAAGAGGGAGAAATCTAAATCTGCTTCCTATGTCAGGAGAGGAGAAAATTTTTAGAAGGTAAGAAGTGTGTAGTGAGAGGAAAACCAAGCTCAGATTGCTTTATAGATCCAGTGCTTAGCTGGTGCTTACAAGAGCAAATATTTGAGCTGGGCCTGCGGCGGTGGTGACAGCATTACAATGTGCTCTTGTCACCTTATACCTGGAACAGCTTCATGAAATATACTTGTTCAGTAGTCAGACTATCTGGTGCACATAGGTTGCTTGATCCTTGTTCAGTAGTCAGACTATCTGGTGCACATAGTTTGCTTGATCCTTTCATAAATCACTAACAATTTACGTATCAATGCTTTTCTCAAAATAAGAAGTAAGTGCTGTGCTGAGTTGTCACAAACTGGATAATTGTATCTCTTTCCCAAAGCTGTGTGTAAAATAAAAATTACCTTAGTCAACTGTTCATTACACCTGAACTTTACTATAAGCAACTTATATTACAGAAGCAAGTGGAAATTAAATCAAGCAAGTGTTGCATTGAGTTAGGCCCCATAAAGCAGAGCACAACACAGTTCTTGCTCCAAAGACTTTACTGTAACCAGCAGGCAGTAGGAAGGAGAAAGTAAATACAGGTTTTCAGAATAGATGAGATGCTTGAATTTTCTATAATTTTTTTTCTTATATTTAGTGTCATCATTATAAGATTTATAAATGGCATAAACTGAGGAAAAAATACAGCCCAACACCCCAAAACCAGCAACAACAAGTAACAGCTTTCTTTCTTTTTCTTTTTTTTTTTTTTATCCTTAGTAAACAAAGCATACTTTGACAATTAGTCTTTACCATATCAAGTTAGAATCAAAAATGAAATGTATTCCCAGTGTGTTACCAGGAGAGTCTCTACCTCTAACAGTAGAAGAACTGGCAATTTTAACAGTAACATTGCTGTATCGACATTGCTGGCATGACTCACATTACCCTTAACAAATTGCAGTTAGAATTTCTTTGCAGTATTTTTCAAAGCCTGCAAGTCAATTAAGCAATGAGAAATGTATTAATCTAAATTTTAATGCAGGTAGAATGTGCATTGACTATAAAGACCTCAGTAATCGGTGGCCTATAATTCGAGGTCCTTGTAGAGCAAATACAATGTCAGATGTTCTGCTATCTGCAGTACTATATATTTCATATTCTAGAATACTGCTGTGGTGTTAGTAGTCTTGTCTTCTCTCTCTACACAAACCTTCCTAATACTGCAGATAATCTGAATGCTGATTTGAACATACCTGAATTATCAGTACTGATTTATACAAAAATCTTGTTAGAAAACTTTTTGATTAAAATTTAAATCCAGGATTGCTAATCCTTTTTGTACTGTATCACAGACAGCAGTGACTCTTACCAATTCTGTGCTTCCACTGCTGACCTGGCTTGACATAAAGCATGGAGAGAGATTAAATGATGGAAGGTAGAAATTATATGTGCATGCTTTTTGTACTGTTAAACTTTAATCAAGTTTTTGGATAGAACTAATCCATGGATTGCATCTCTTTAAGTCAATTCCCCCAGTCTTACACCTAAGTAAAATATAGGGGATTAGTGGCAATGGGCCAAAATGATGAAGTTATACATTAATATTCGCACATAGAAATTTTTGTAAGAAGTTCCCAAGTTGACTTTGTAAGAAAAAGTATTAAATTCAAATTTTCCTATCCATACTGCTGCTTCATATACTGTAATGTGGAAGGTCATTACTAAAATTAGAAAGGGAACCCAGTATCCCGCAGTGTTAATCGCACTGTGTTATCTTTACTCAATGAAGCAGGTTTTGCTGGATAGGAATTTCAGAGAGACAGAGGACCTTAATAACTACAGCTGTATCTGTTCCTATGTAAAACGTGATTACTGTATACCAACATTAAGAATATTAGCTTAGAAAGTGTTTTGAATACATTGATTATAAAAAGGAGTGATTAAAATATATCCTATTTGCATTTCAACTAGATTGACATTTCATAACTTGCCCTGAACAAGAGCAGATGTTAGCAGCCCTGCTTTCAGAGAAAAACATATCACATGTTAAATCTTCTTATCTTCTAGTTCTCCTTGTCAGCAATGGAGTGGCCCATTGGTCATTTGAGCTAGTAGAAGAACTGAATTATACTGGCTCAAATATTCCATCAAGAGCACTGAGAATTGCTTTATCTCCTTCACTGTTACTTATAATTAAACAAATAATTGTAGAAAGGTTATGGGATGTTCTGAATTGAACTCATCCTGTAGCTTTACCTGCCTGTGATATAGATAATTAAATGTGAGCAAGTAATTCTCTTTCTTTCCTATTCTAGGTAAGTGGTAAGGAACTGGTATTTTGCAGATATTATTAGAAGTCTTTTTTTTTGGTGGTGTCTGAAGGTAGGCTGAGATACATCTTGCCTACTATGACAATTTTTCACCCTGCTCAGGTGCAAAAGACAATGGAACATTTTGTAAGTAAATAAAATCTAGTTTCATTCAGTAAACATAAAGGAGACTAGGAGTTCCCAGTATCTTATTTTGGAATAACAAATGCTTTTGCAGCAATGGAAAGAATTTCACAGCTCCAAGATGCAGAAACTTCTGTAAGGTTTTCTAACATAATTACTTGATTTATGTAGCCCATTTACTGTTTGCTTTTCAGCCGTCATCTGACTCACTAAAACAAGTACCTGATCAAAACTGAAGAGTTAAAAGGAGACAATCTAATTCCTAATCTAAGGAATAATTAAAAAAACCCTCAGATTTAATTATCTAAATATTGTCTTGTGAAAGTTAAATTCCTTGTAGTGTAAGAACTATACATTTATATAAAGATTAACACTGACTTCATTGAAGCTTGATTGTGCTGCATCAGATGTGACCTTCATCTATCACAACTCTAAAATACATGTTTGATTTTAAGTAATCAAATAATATCCTTGACTTCAGGGACACTATTTACACTCTTAAACAAGTTCACACACACTTTGTAGGTTTGGGCCCAAGTACGCAGAGCACAGAATTTAAAGGATAAAAACAGGCAAAACTTTGTCACTTTTCCATAAACTTAACCTCTGCTCTATCAGCTGCTTAGGTAATGGAATGATCAATAACTATTTAAAGTTTTACCCAGGTTAATCATTACATAGAAACAAGTTGAAGATTAAGTGAAATACCTGCCTGAGGTATGTGCCTGCACTTTTCACAGAGCTAGAGATAAACCTTCAACTCTGACATTTAAATTAGTGAACCTAAGTTGAGAATAAACAGTTCGGTAAGTGGAAAGCTTTTTCTAACACTTCCCACCCCTTCTCAAATACAACAACAATAAAGCTTATCTTATAGGCTTATCATACAGGCACTTTATTTTTTCCCACTTAGCAGATCTTTACACCACTAGTAACAGGTCCTCCTTATGTAAATGGCCACATGAAAATTTCTTCTAAAACTCTGTTAAAGAAAATTCCATTCATTAGCTTTCTATTTTTGTTTTGGTGTCAGAAGTTGTATTTTCTTTCCTTCTCGTGTTTGTCCTTAAGAATCAAATTTCCTGACTATTAACACCTCTTATATTTCAAATTTCTGAGTTCTGTCCCACTTAGACCTTTTTATTATTCAGTAATGTGATTTCCTAGCTATTGCTGTCTTACCTTGTTTATGATTCTCTTAAATTCTTTGGAACAGAGAAAATAACATGCCAACTGAAATCTATGGCATCATATTGAGCATGTCTATATAATATGATATTACAGTCCTCTACAGAATTCACAGCAAGTCAGATACGGAAATTTGAGAAAAATTTCTCATGAGCAAAATTATGTTTCTTAATGGCATGACATGAATCTCTTCTGATGAGAATGCTTTATTCAGAACAATCTTTAGTTTACAACTTAGTGCCAGTCTTCTTCAAGATTGCATTTATTTTCAGTTTGCCTGTTGTATAAGGGAAAGTATCGAGTAAAACAGAGAAGAACAGAAACAAAAGCTACAGTTCAGACTCAGGACCTTCCAGGATAGTTTGCACAATTATCATTTGGCCTGCCCTGCATTCTTCAGGTGCAGGGGTCTAAATTCTAAAATGGATGAGTCAGTAACTCATCATCAGATGTCTCAGACACTGAGACACAGTTATTTTATTCTGGAACACGTGGCAATGTATGTCTAGTGCAGCATCAAGAACAAGAAATATTGAGTGATCAGTGATGGCTCCCACTGAGTCACACTAACAAAGATATTGTGAGATAGTGGTGGGTCAGTTGAGAAGTTTGAGAAAGTCATATTTTCTTCCTTATCAGGGATTATCTAAGCTTGATGGTGATTTAATGGGTTAATCTAAATAGATGAGAACAAAATAAATAATTTTAAAACAATGAAACAGTGACAACCCATGAACAATACTCAGAATTTGTTTTCACTCATTTCGTTCTGTGGCTTTTATATAGATAGGATAATAGGTGGCCCTATTTTTTACTTACAAATGTAGATAAACCTAGAAAACCTCTAGGTATTGGGTAGGCAGTCAGTATTGTTGAAAAATCTTTCGTTATGTCAGTCCAGGTTTTCATGGTGATTTCAATAGGAACAGATCTCTAATGACTTTTAATATTTTTTCTATATGGTTTGCAGAATGTGGATACTTTCCCTTTATTCTGAAATAATATTTGAACTTTGTGCCATTTGATATTTTCTGATTCTAGCAGGAAAACCCAACTACTTTTCCTGTCTAAAACAAGATTGTTGAAGTCATTCTTCTCTGATATTGTTAACAGTTTCTTTACAGTCTAAGGACACTATCCTTTCTAAAAAGCTGAATGATTAAAGTTTGTATGTACCTAGCAAATAGGAGATTCAGATTTATATGTAGAGCCTGTTTGATCTGAAGCATGTATTTTAACTAACTTTGTCAAAAAAGTTTTGACATGAACTTTCCCTGAACTCTTCCTATGGGCACAGAAATTTCAGCAAACAAAAAGTGATTAGAAGATTCTCCTAAAGAATTCAATTACTTATGGAGAGTGGAGCAACTTAAATAAAAGAAGTTCCGCAAATCAGAATTCTTTCATTTGGCTACTCTCTTTTGCAAAGTGAGATTTTAATTTCTTTCAAGCAAAGGGTCAAGCAAAGATGAGATATGAAATAAAATTTCTACACACCCATTGACAAATATTGATAAGAATTCAGATAAAACTTAAGCTTTTGCTTAAACTTTGCATTCAATTTATTTATTTAGAGTTGTCCATAGGCATCTAGGCACCCTAGGACCCTCAAACACAAAAGCATGAGTAAAACCCATTGAAGGACCACAGATTCCTCATGTTTTTTGTTTTTATTTTTTTTCCACTGGTTCATTTGCAATCATGTCACATGCTCATCCACATGTTTATAAGCATTCTGCCATGTGTTCCTCCTCCATGCAGGTCTTGATAACTGACACAGTATGGAATGCTCTATAATACAGAAAATTAAGATGCCCGTACCACAGTCAAAGAACTAAAGATAGTGTTTTGATATCTCTACTTGTCTCTATCAGCACATATGTCAAATGACAGATGTTTCAAATCCTGTAAACTAGTGGTGTCCCAGATATATAATAATAATACATCTTGAAGTATACTCTGTCTACTGATGACACATATTTCTTCAACAGATCCACACATGATATTCACTATCATTAACACATATGCTATATGGACCATGTATACAATATTGAGGTTCTTATCCAAATCTTTCTTGGCCATGATGCATGTGCATGAAGTGTCACAGTCCAGGACTATAGTACTTTGCATGTTTCTTCCCTGTGTCATGGTTTGGTAGCATGAAAATGGACCACTTCATGCCTAATTGCCTTGGTGCAGGAGAACAGTTGTAGTCTTATTTTAGTACAGTAGCATAGATATAATCTAGAGCCTCATTAATTTCGATAGGACTCCACATAAATATGTGTCATCTAGAGAGTAGCTTCTGCAAGACCAGAGCCAAAACTTCTTAAATATTTGCAAAAATGATTCTTAGCAAACTATTCAATTAATGCTTGTTAATACTCTTCAAATACATTACTAAAGATGTATTTATTGTATTTTAATGGTATTTAATTAAATACATTTACATAGAAGCAAGTTATTTTAAATAACTTTATTCAAGTCAGAGAAGAAACCTTCACTAAATAATATATTCAGTGCAAAAAATGTCCATCCAGCCCTTGTGATAACTGTTTCTTGTGCTTCAGTGCTTCATCCATGTGCCAATACTGCTATCAACTGGAAGAGGTCCCATCACAGGTAATTAGCTGGCCACTGATTCAGCTGAGTTCCCTTATCAGACTTTGTTTGGTTTTCTACAGCAATTTGTCTATCTCGCAGCTGTAATAAGGCAATGGTTTATATTCAGCAGGTACAGAGTTTAAGAACGAGTTATCAGTAAATTAGTTGAACTTAGAGTGAGGGTCAACAGCTTACTGTTACTTTTACAAAGTTTATATTTGATCATCTCCTGGCATAGTTCTGCCAAGTGTGCTAAAGCTTCAATGGCCAAAACTGTGTAATGCAATGCCAAAGTCATATTTGTCATAAAGGATTTATAATGGTTTGTGTGCCTGGCTTAACCTGTCCAGAAAAAAAAAAAAAATTAAATAAAATGGATTAAAAAAATTAATTATACTGTAAACTCCAGCTCTGTATTAGCACAAATTAATACTTAAGATCAGTTATAATCCTATTACTAAAACGAATTAGTTCTATATTGTTATATAAGGTAAGAGCTCATTATTATTATTATTATTATTATTGTTGTTGTTGTTGTTGTTGTTGTTGTTGTTGTTATTTACTACTTATATTGCAATAGCACCATGATGTATATCAGATCAGAATCATACTTTATAAAGCATAATATAAATATGTTTTCAAGAGCTTGCTGTTCAGTTTAACCTCAGATTGCTTCAGCTTTTCATAGAACTTGGTGTTCTGAATGATATTTTACAATTGCTTCTTTGGCTGGGTATGAATATTTGCCTAAAATCTGAAGATTACTGGAAAGAAGAGCAAAATCTGTTTCATAGGTCTTCTGAGTGAACTGGAGTCTCAGGTTATTTCTGTTGTTATTTACTCTCCATGTGAGCACATCAAAAATTCTTTACAGCAGGCTTTGTCATTCATCTACTGTAAATCAATGTATTTTTACCAGTTTTTCTCAAATATGGTCATGCTCTATTTTTGTTTCTGGGGATAAAATAGCCCATTAGTGTCTGGACTGAGATTTGATTTCTCTAAACTACAAATCAAGATCATGTTTTCTAGCAAAGTATTGGGAATATCCCTGACCAATTCATAATGCCTTACCAATCAGCATACCAGAAACTTCACGTATTTCCAATGCAAGTCTATGATTTTGCTAGGTCTCCCCATCTTCCTATTCTTAGCTTTACAAATTCTAATCTTCTTGCATGTTTTATGTTCTCAAGCCACTCCTTACTACTATCTATTTATAGAGTATTTATAGTATTTCTCTTCACGCCACAGACCAGAAGCTCAGTGACTTCTGTGTCCCAATAGCACAAGCACAAGGGGAATGTTCCCAGGATGGCAGCTGCACAGTTTCCCTTGTAGCAAGTCATTGCTCTTGTACCTATGAGACCTTCCAAACCACATGCCCTTCCTCATTTTCTCAGCACTAGCAGAACATCTTCTTCATGTTTTGTTTATTAAAATATGACCTCATACAACCATTGAAGTGTGTATGATCATGCTAGGAAAGGGCTGCTTCACAGAACTGTCATTTTTGTCTACACTGATGTGGTTTAACCACAGCCAGCAACTGCATCTCTTCACTCACTCACCTCACTGCCCCCCAGGAGGGTAGGGACTAGATGGAGAAAAATGAGAAAAAATACCTTGTGGGCTAAGAAAAAGACAATTTAATAAGGCAGTAATGGAAGGTAATAATAGTAACAATAATAATAATATCATAAAAGAATATAAAAAAATGAAGTGCTAGAATGCTTCCAGCTCCAACAGGGTAGGTTTAGACTGAACATTAAGAAAGATTTTTTCACAGAAAGAGTGGTCGGACATTGAAATAGGCTGCCCAGAGAGGTGGTTGAGTCACCAACCCTGGACGTGTTTAAGAGTCACTTAGATGTGATGTTGGGGGATACGGTTCAGGGGAGAAAGCTGTAGAGTAGGGCAGATCGTTGGACTCGATGATCCCAAGGGTCTTTTCCAACCTAAATGATTCTATGGTTCTATGATTCTATACAACTGCTGTCACCACCCAATAATCAATTGTCCAGCCTGTCCCAAGCAGTGATCCTTGGTCACTTGGTGAGGCAGCGGCAGCTTCCCTGGAGCATGGGCACACAAAATGAAAACAACCAAGATGGTCTCCACTCAGTCTGGACCCATAGTTAAAAGGAACTGAGCCTGCCAAACTAACCTGCCACAGAGAGATGCTGCTCTGGTGACAGGCTGTAGTGAATGTCTGTCACTCCTGCTGGAGGACAGTGAGGACAACGCCTGTGTGCAATGTGAACAGATACATGATCTGCTCAGTCTGGTGGCTGAGCTTAAAGAGGAAATAGACAGAGGCATGAAGGAATGCAAAGAGGAAATGCCATCATTAGGGAAAAAGAAACACGGAGAGGCTCCACAAGAAGAAGAGGATCCTGTATCCAGCCCCCTAAGGCTAAGGCTGGAAGCCTAGGTAATAATAATGAATGGAGAAAAGTTCATGGTCGGGGCAGCAGAGGATCTCCCCCCTTGCCCACTGCCCCCTGTCCAGTTCCTCTCAAGAAGAGGTATGAGGCTCTGGTTGAGGAAGGCCAGTTGAATGGAAAAGTAGATGATGAGCAACTTACAACACAAATGCATCAGTCAACAAAATGTACACCTCAGATCTCCACCACACCCTCAAAGAAAAAAAAGGAGAGTTATAGCTGTGTGTGACTCCTTCCAAAGGGGGATGGAAGGCCCAGTATGCTGGGTGGATCCTC
Source organism: Scolopax mira (assembly GCA_004320125.1). Taxonomy (NCBI): domain Eukaryota; kingdom Metazoa; phylum Chordata; class Aves; order Charadriiformes; family Scolopacidae; genus Scolopax; species Scolopax mira. The sequence continues at coordinate 129,181 of BJBW01000496.1, read as the reverse complement.
CGCAGAAGGAGGTCTGTTGTCTCCCTGGAGTCCAGGTTAAGGACATCACCAGGAAACTTCCTGACTTAGTGTGTCCTTCATACTACTATCCACTATTGATTTTCCAGGTAGGTACAGAAGGAACTGCAAACTGCACCTCAGAGTCAATAAAAAGAGACTTCAGGGAGTTGGGAAAGGTGGTTATGGTTTCTGGGGCACAGGTTATCTTTTCATCAGTCCTTCCTCTAGCAGGTAAGGATGCTGTGAGGAACAGAAATATTCAGTCATTTAACACGTCACTCCATAGCTGGTGCCACCACCATAAGTTTGGGTTCTTTGACAATAAATTTGCCTGTACAATATGTTCATCAATGACCTGGACGAGGGGATGGAATGTACCCTCAGCAAGTTTGCTGATGACACAAAACTAGGAGGGGTGGCTGACACCCCAGAAGGCTGTGCCACCATCCAGCAAGACCTGAACAGGCTGGAGAGATGGGACAAGAAATTTAACAAGGGCAAGTGTAGGATGCTGCACCTGGGGAGGAATAACCCCAAGCACCAGTACAGGTTGAGGGTTGACCTGCTGGAGAGCAGCTCTGAGGAGAAAGACCTGGGACATCTTGTGGATGACCATGAGCCAGCAATGTGCCTTTGTGGCCAAGAAGACAAATGGCATCCTAGGGGACATCAAGAAGAACATGGCCAGCAGGTCGAGGGAAGTCATCCTGCCCCTTTACTCTGCGCTGGTGAGGCCCCATCTGGAGTACTGTGTCCTGTTCTGGGCTCCCCAGTTCAAGAAGGACAGGGAACTGCTGGAGAGGACCTTTGTGGCAAAGGGCCACAAAGATGATTAAGGGCCTGGAGCATCTCTCCTATGAGGAAAGGCTGAGGGACTTGGGTCTTTTTAGTCATGAAAAGAGAAAGCTTAGGGGAGATCTAATTAATGCATACAAATACTTCTTAAAGGGAGGGTGTCAGGAGGATAGGGCTGGTCTTTTCTCAGTGGTGCCCAGTGATAGAACAAAAGGAAATGAGCACAAACTTGAGTATAAGAAGTTCCACCTAAACATGAGGAGGAACTTCTTTACTGTCAGAGTGGTAGAGCACTGGAACAGGCTGCCCAGAGAGGTGGTGGAGTCTCCTTCTCTGGAGACATTCAAAACCCACCTGGACAAGTTCCTGTGTAATGTGCTCTTGGTAGACCTGCTCAGGTGGGGGGGTTGGACTAGATGATCTCTAGAGGTCCCTTCTAGCCCCATATGATTCTATGATTCTATGATGCTATCAATATTATTCTTATACTAAAGCCAAAACAACAAAAAATTAACTACCCCAATTGAAACCAGAGCAACTGAAAAACTTTTGCAAGGCTGATGTGCCGACTGGGGAATTTTGATGACTCCTACCGGTATGTGTGAAGTTTTAACCACTCTTTGCTTCCTGCTCTCATAGCAGTGTCAGTACAACATGTCCACACTGCAGCTATGCCATAGTGCAGCCTGAAGCTATAGCTGAAGCCATTATCAAAGGTGAGTTTGAGTTAATGTGCTGGGTTATAAACTGTGATGGCTAAGGCACCAACATCCATCTTATTTTTCTGAGGATGTTACTGATGCAGAAACCTCTGGGTGACTTGTAAAAATGTCTGAGAGTAGAAACATCACAACTCTGTACCCACATCCAGCAATGTTTGTAAATCAGTGTCCTTAGATTTACAGCTGAACCTTTAGAAATAAAGCAAAATAGTTTTGCATATAACTAGTCTCTTTCAGAGTGCATGCATAAATTCAAAGAAATTAAATTAAATATTTTTTATTTACAGCAATACAACATATTGGCATTCCACTGTTGGAGCAATATAATAATTATGTTCTGTCAAGAACAGGATACTTTCAGGAACTGAATTCCTTAGTTTACTGCATACTTTTGTGGGCATGATTACTTTGTTTTATTGATGTTGTGCAAACTGATTACGTGGCTAAGCATTTTTGGCATTTGTCTTTCATTTGTTATGCTAAAAGCAATGTTGTATCTTTTGCCATGTATGCATTGTAGTCTAAAGTTTGTCATGCTTTTAACATTACTGTTGTGACTTATAACAAAGAATATATAATATAAAACACTTCCTGGTGTTGTATGTAATAATTAAAGCTTATTCAGGAAGGTACAGACTTGCTGAGCGTATTCACTGTCTTGCAAATCGTGCAAGTACCTCCTATCAGAAAAGTATTTTTACTGAATTATTATACTTCATATCATGAGACTTAGAAAGGACAATGCTGCAGCTCTTAAGATTGAGTTTGTTGCAGAATGTTCTGCTTCTCACTACAGTTAATGTCACAACAACCAATATCCCATCGCATTTTTTGACATGTTCCAAAGTTAGTGTGTCTTGCCAGGTCCTCTGCATAACAATGTAGACCATAACGTTTTGATTTGTTTACAGTATTCTCCATTGGCTAGATGGCTCAGAATCTTAGTTTCCTCCACATAGCCTAGGAAAAGAGAAGTGAAACTCTTGAAAATATAAGCTTGGCTGTCTGAAATCAGAAAGAATTTTTCAATTTAGTTTCATAAATTTTGTCTCTCACCTTGGAACAATTACCTGTACAGTATATCAGAGAAATAATATACTTAGTTCTATATTGAATCGTAGCATTGGATTTATTCAGTTAATTTTTTTCACTTATAATCATTAAGGTCTTTGGTGTATAAATAACAGAAATACTTAGAGATATCAATTCTATTAGTTAGCTGTAACATTAAAGCAGTTTCTTATTCATTGGTCATAATTCAAAAGTAACTATCATAAATTTCAACAACTCACTGAAGTTGCTTCACCTTCAGCTGAAACGTCAGCAACAAGACCTCTGCTTGGTCTTCCTTCCCTGTTCCCTGACTATCTTAACCCCTTCTTTCTTTCCTTCCCTCCTGCCCTCCCTCATTCTTTCCCTCCTTCCCTCTCTCTCCTCACCTCACATTATTTTGCTTCATTTTCTTCTTTTTTTTTTTTTTTTTTTTAAACTTCAGCCAGATTAGAATAAGTAAAGAATAAATCTCCATTTGTGATTTTTGCGTGTCCATAGATAATGCTATTTGAGGAATAGCGTATTACAGCTCTAATCCAGAGTCTACGTCTTAGAAGGTAAATCTGTACACGACTGTATGTCTCATTATACTCAACTGAAAATATTGGTGTCTCACTTATGATAAAGCTTGTGATAAGGCCACAAGCTTGCCCTTAAATCAGAAACCATTCTGTTAGGAACATGTTTAAAAGAGAATAGGCAGAGACATAATTTTAGAGGATTTTCATCATAGTGTAATAAGAAATAAAAAAATATTTCTACACTCCATTCGGTTTAGAGTTTTATTTCTGTAATCCAATCATAATTTCAATTTCTTGCTCAAAATGCAACAGGCCAGACTTTTTAGTGGTGCAAACTGATGTAGCAACTGTAAAGATATTATATTTTGTTTCATTAGGTGTAAGAAAGGGCTGAAGAAAAACAAGCAATTAGGAAAAAGAAGTAAAAATAAACCAATATTTTAGGGATATTTGTTCATCTGCTCATATTTAATCTCTACCAGTGTAGATTACAAAGCATGCAACAAGAAAGTAAGTTAACATATTGCATTTATAACCACGTACTGAGTATATTTCACAATCTGTTGAGTATGTTTAAAAATATTTGGAAGTCATCCAAGCTCTTATAAAAATTGATATATCTCTCATTAGCATTTTGAAGATGTCAGCCATTTTTATATAGGGTAATAGAAAGTAATCTGCCAAGGAAAATAGTTGGTGTACTGCTGTGTGTCAGAACAAATATGATTAACATTGTGCCAGATGTGTATCCTCATGAACTCCCATGAGAGACTGGAGAACTAGACCTTGTAGTCAATTATTGAAATTGGAAATGCTCTGTATCTCAGATTTGTGTGCACCAACAGTAACTTTCACATAGGGCTACCAGAAATGCTGCTTGTGCATGCTTGTCTGAAGAGCATTAATAAGCAGATATATACACATCATTATCCATGTCTTTTTCTTGTTTGCTGAGTGTCATTTTTTCCAAGAGAAATTAACATACTCTAGTGCTTCTACATAATAAACATAAGTTTAGCTAAAAGTCATAGAAAGCAGAAAAAAAAAATGCTGATGTAAATGTTTATCCCTTATTAAAGGTCTGGGAGAGAGATAATTATCCTGAAAAGAAATGTAGGAAAAAAACAACTAGTAGAGGACTATGGAGTTTTAAAAAGAAATATTTTACACTGAAATATTTTAATTTTGCCTCTCTGTCTTGGGTGATTCCACACTTCTTTTAAGTATTTCAAGCAGAGAGTGATAGGATCAACACATTTCTTATATTTTTGCTGTTAGTCTTCCCTATAAATATCAACTGCATAGACTTTGTCTGGTAATTAATGACATTGAATATGAATTGTTAAGATTCAGAATTGGTTCATAATTTGTGCAGGAGAAACTGTTTCAGTAAAGTCAACTAAATCTTTCAGAAATGTTTAGCTTCAGACTCCTTTCCCTGAGGACTTTTTCTTTAATATACAGATGAAAACTCTCCACTGATGCCTCAGCATAAGGGTGATATGAGCCGTGTCACAAGCTAATGGTTCTCTTGGGATACTTCTAAACACTAGAATATGAGCAGACAGGAGCCTGTGTGCTTATGACAGTCCCAAGATAGCAGGATACAAGCCATGTGATGACCTTACAACAGTGTCAAGTCTGAATGAGTAAGTGCTGCTGGGAAGAAAGATTAGTAGTGCAAACGCCTTGACATGATAATTGAAGTTTCTCTGGTTTTAGTCACTTCAGAATGGCCAGAGGAATGAGCTCACTTTTTTTGGATAGCATTTTTCTCCAAAATCGCTCCATGTGAGATAAGGCTATGTCTATATGGGCTATTTTCAGTTCAGAATCAAGAGATTTTTCCTACGTTGTATAAAGCCTTTCACACTATGAAATTCATACTGAACTATGTTAAAAGTGCAACACACATTGCCTGCTGATTATCATGGTGTCCATTCATCATCTCAACCCTTGAGATGTGACAGGACATGTGGGTAACACCTACCACGGCTTCCAAACCAAGTGGTTGCTTGTCTGCTATCTGGACATCATACTTGTGAGTGATACATCTAAAATGAACTGCTGCCCTAACACATGCAGGAAAGGGTTGTCTCTCATGGAGCTACAACCCAAGAGTTGTACAGATTTGAATCATGCAGTGTGTTGAGCTTTATGCTGAAGCTCCTATGAAACTAAGCTGGTTTTGTTTTATTTTGGTTTTCTATCTTGCAAAATAAAGGAGCGGTTTTTACTCAAGACAGTGCCAGACAAACAAGAACAATTAGTTAAATGACACAAATCTGTACTATGAACTTCTTTGATAAGGATGAGCTATAGTTATGGTTATAGGAGCAAAAACAATTCCTGCAATTCCTTTTTTGCTGCCCACCTCCTCCCCCACAATAATCTCTCTTTTGTCTGAACTGAGTGCCAAGTTTCAATCGCACCCAGACACTGTGAAGGCAAAGACATTGTACCATCTGGGTTTGCTGGTTTGCTGAGAAAGAAACATTGATCTGTGTGCTATGTCGGTGCAGCACAGATTTTCATTCTAATTACCCAGGAAACCTCATGCACACACTGAACAAGGCAGGTGACAGCACAGATATCTGCATAACTTCACATAAGATGGATAACCTCACTTTGGGCCTTGGGGCTCTTGAGCAGTTGGCTGAGACTAACCAGTCTGATCTATGTAGGATGAAAGAATAGGACTTCTTGAGCTGACTCGTTCAGAATACAATAAATAGAAAGTATCCAATCAACACTGTGTAAAGATCTTGCACTGGCAGAGAAGTGCTAAAAATATGCAGAGAACATAACAATGTATTTTTGTAGCAGATTAAAAGTGCAGGTAAAATTGATTGTGACAGAAAAACAAGTCAAAGAAAAGGAAAACAAATGTGCAGTGGCATTTTTTTCTTTTTTCCTTTTTTCTATTTCACTAAGTGTTTTAATACTTCTGAGAGCAATGTAAAGTGAAGTGTTCTATATACTTTAGAAATAATTCCACAGAGGCAGCAGCTCTCCATCTTCCTTTATCCGTATATTTCACCTACTGCATGAAAGACCATCTGTTACCGAAAGACTCTTTAATTTTTGGGCTGGTCCCTCTTTGGGGGCATTTAGGTCCCAGTCTCTAAGAATGCCGTGGTTCTCTTTGACCCTCTGTACTTGAGTTCCCCTCTGGTGAAAAAGCAAAGTGAAAAGCCTGAAGTCTGGGTAAAGAGCTTTCAGGCAGCTTCTGAAACAGCACTGCAAATGTTCTCAGAGACAGCGGTTTAGACCATAGTCCCTTATGATGGAATAGAAGAATGCCCATAGGTGCCTGCCAGTAATGCTGAATACACACGACCCTCTAGAAGCGAGCTGAGATATAAGTCTCTGGAGCTTTAAAAAAGGTAACAATGGACAACTTCTATAACCTCTGATGTAAGCCGATTAAAACTTCCAGTCACTCATTAAAGGAAAGAATATATACATCAGGTGTACATCTGGGAACTTATTTTTAAATTCAGTATTAGCATCTCTTCCTTTTTATTCCTGCTTTTGCTATGGCTGTTGCCCCTTTCAGCAATACCCAGGTTTAATTCTTTTATCCGATTTCAGTGTCAGTGAAATGCAATTTGAACAGTGTAATTGGTATGGATTAGCACAGAGACAGTGAGACCAGGTTTTAAAATAATAAACTTGCACATAAGTGCCAAGGAGCAGAATTTGGAAGGAGCTTGAGAATCTGGGGATACAACTGTGAAAAAAATCTATCCAAGTTCTGTCTCCAAAAGAACAAAAAGATTATTTAAAAGATCAATATACTTTTCACAGGTTTTTGCAAACATGTCTACTTGTTTATTATGATTTAAGTCTTAAAAAAATGTGAAGGCTTAAGAATCACTTTGAATCATAGGAGTTTTAATTTATAGACTATCCGTTTTTATAATAGATCTACTCATATTTAAGTTAAAAGATACATTCCATTGTGCCTTTATTTTAATATCAAAAGACAGGAAGCATTTGAAGCCTTTGCTCATCCTATTTCAGTTCCTGTTCCATCTGAGACTTTACTCTTGTAAATCACTTAGACTGTGGCCCTCTGTGCTTTAGTTCTCCAGCCACAAGAACAGTCCCACCCTTTAAGGAGTGTTTTGAAAATAACTAGATTAAATATTGTGAGGTTTGAGATCACATGCAAATAGTTACAATGGAGAGAAAGAATTCAAATACTTTTCACTGGAAATAATTGACTATGCTATCAGTGTGCAAATCAGGGTTTACATAAACAAAATAGTACATGCATACACATATATGTATATATGTTCATGTGTATACACACATATATATTTTGAGAAGGAAAACAGGTATTTAAATTAAGCAGACAAAAAGTCTAGCATTTAAATGAGTCCTAATCTTCCAAATGACATCAGTTTATTTTCCATCTCATTTTGATTTCATTTTTCCAAAACAAACTGTTTAATCCCTGAGCAAAACTGATAAAAGTCGTTTTAGACAGAGTATAAGGATCCTTCCAAGGTTATTGGCTTGTGAGAGCTCTGCCACCTGTAGCTTCCCAGCGTTCCTCAGATCTTTCCTACTGTTTGATTTTCCACTCTCTGCTGAGCTGTTTTACATCCAGCTGTTAGAGTTTGACCAGGTCCCATAGCCCAGGACGTCAAGTCTTGAACAGGAGCATGATAATGGAAACAGCATGCTGGCAAGATGGTGTTTTGAAAAGTTTTGCAGATTTACAGCTGTGGTTTTGCTGGAATACAGCTGTGCTGGGGTGAGGCACAATAGTGATGTTAGTACATGAACCTATGAAAAGGATAGAGCTATGCCGTTGAGTAAATCCCATTGTAGACAAGATCTTAGAAAGCAGATTATTGAGATTCCAGAAGCATTTAGAATTATCTTTAAATATTTTAGAAGAAAGAAATGAAATTGAAACATGCTCTATCCCTGAATATTTACTATACAGGATGAGAGCTGGAAATGCTCAAAATTTTAACCTCAAAATTAAAACGTTTTGACTGAAAATACATTAAAAAAAGGGGGAAAAAAAAGAAGAAAAGTGTCCAAAAAGTGTTCATTTGCTGATGCTGGGGATTCTTGCTGCTGGTCAATTTTTTTGGTGGAATACCAAGACTAATCTGTCCTGTAAAAGGTGATTCTTTCTGTAGCCATGCAGACAGGCAGATGCTGCTGTTGGATATTTCTTCAGATCAGCTTTCACTAATTGTGGTCCACTTTGCAACCCTTTTTCTCCTTTATAGCCTGAATTTAGGCAGTAAGCTGTTTTCTGTTTGTTTGTTTGTTTGTTTGTTTGTTGGTTTGTTTGTTTGTTTTGTTTTTCTTCAATGGTGATAAAACCTAGAAAAAAAACAAACAAAAGTAGAAACAATTCTGAAACAGGTAAAACTCCCTCTAGGAAAAAAGCACTCTAAATTAGTTTCAATGTTAGAGATGGAAGTAGTAACAGCGACTTTTATTAAAGTTCACATTATGCGATGCTGTATTCTACCGCCTATAATTTTGTTATATTTTAAATAATTGTGCTGACATTAGAAAAGCTGGTTGTCTTTCTTAGGCAGAATTACATTATTTTTATATATATTTTAATTTAAGTCAGAATTATTTTGATATTTCTGAAAATGAAACTTGAGAAAAATATATCGCTTTGTTCATATTAAACGAGAAATCTTTCTGTTGAAAGAACGTCAAAGTTACCTGAAGGAAAAGGAAAAAACCTTTCTATCACGGATGTGCCTTTTGCCATCCTCAGGAAAGGCTGCACAGATTTGTCTGGGTTTTAAGTCTGCCTGGATTTAACAGGTCAAATGTGAAAACTCAAAAAGCCATTAAACACAATAGTTGTTTTTATCTGAGCTTGGACCTATTTGTTTAGCATTTGCGAGTTCAAACTTTTTGCCACTGCTGTAATCTTAGAGACCTTGGGGCTGGCAAATCTGCTGTCCAGGGACTCCAGCACTATTTTCTTTCAGACAATGTCTACAGACTAAGCAAGGGTTCAGTGCAGAGCTCACACTCTAGCAGACATGCTAACTCACATATGCTCTTGTCATGCTTTCACACGCCACCACAAGGGATATCTGAAATCAATAAAACCTTGCAAGTTGCTTTACCCTTGTTTTTTTAATAGAAGTCAAGATGCTTATATATGACATTGTACTTGCATCCTGATCTGGATTTTTGTATACCTAAACTATCACATAGCATAGGGAGAAACCATGATCCATAAATTTGTCTTCTTTTGCTCATTTTCTTTTACCTTTGCTATTAAGCAAGACTTTTCACCTTGTACCAGATTCTACTTATAAACACATTTTTGTGTAGATGGTACATCTTCCTCCTGCATCTATCTTCTGTAGGGCCTGCATTGACTAATGGTCTAGAAAACCTATATATGATCATACCTATGTGAATAGGTATGAGATACCTATTAGCAGGAATACTGAGCCTACCATCACAACCACAGGCAGCAAACCTGTCCATCCTGTAGTCTGAATAATCTGCCCCTGGCCGTCTCTCAGGCTTTTCCCCAAACAGTATAAAGAGAAATGCAAAGGAGGAGAGTGAGGGAGGAATAAGATTGTATTAACGAATAAATACAAGTGACAATAGAATTGGGGAGGGGGAGGAATAAGATTGACAGTCAGAAAAGAGAAAATTGGGCTAATCAAGCATGAGACTGGATGCCTGAGGGAAACAAAGCTGTTTAAGGTTTGCTGTGGAGAATGAGACTGGAGTCTGGTGTGTGGGTGATCGCATCCATGAGCTAGTGAAGAGACAGAGTATAGATTGGTCTGACAAGAAAAATAACACGAATCAAGGAAACAGTGGAGGAAATAACAACTGGAAAAGAATGACCACTGAGATTAGATAGCTTTCTGAGGCAAAGAGGGAAACTGGAGCATAATACAGCAAAGTGAAACTAGGACAGTTTAGAAAGCTTAAGTAAAATGGAACAAACCAAGTATTGTGGAAACTGACTGTAAAATCAGTCTGTGAAAAGGAGATGCTAGGAACAGCAAAACAGAAGAGGTGGCTTTTTTGTTGTTTTAGGAGTTTCAAAAGGCTCAGAGAGAGAAGACCAGCCATGTCAAGACTAAGATTGAATAAAAGGGAAAACAGAAAGGAACTAGAGCCTTGGATGGTTAAATGGCAAGAGGATGATTAGAGAGGACAATGCAAGATGAGTCAAGGTTTGGATGAACAGAGAAGCGTCCACTGGAGTCCAGGAGGGATCCTTGATGTTTTGATTCCAAATTTGTTCTATCATCAAATTTCTTCTTATATCTGTTGATAGAAACAATTTATGTGGGAAAGATTTACATTTATTTCTTGTGCACAGAGCATAAAAACCTGCAATTGTTGTCTCTTAGTTATTCCTTTAACTCAAGACCCTTATCTCCATTCAGGATACATGGGAAAGCACTGTGATACCTGAGATGGAAAGTCTCTGCTTTCAAGTTGCAGCTGTCTGTGCAGCACACACAAAATATATACACAGATACATACTTACATATAAGAACGAAAACAAACACAAAACTAAAAGGACACAGAAATTACAAAATTCAGGATGAAATTATTCAAGTAGTATTAATTTAGCCTCCTTACCCATATGCATTATGACATAGTCTTTAGTTATGTGACCATTTCCACGGGAATTCTGGCTCATTCAATACATAAGAGGCACATTTAAAGAGTAAAGCAATATTAAGAGGTTGTTTGTAACTACAGTGGGACATCAAAAAGAAAAGGGAGGATTTCCTCATTGACATCTTTGAATATGGTTCTGAGGAATTTCATTCTTTCCCTCTCTCTTCCCATCCGTGTGATGCTAAGCAAGTCATGCAAAACAGACTTTTCTGAGGTCATCGCTAATAGCATGTCTTCATGTCCTACATGTCCAGCACCTATGAGAAATTCTCTACTCTCAGAACTGCAACTGAACTTATTGAACTTGAAAAACATGAAGAGCTGTATAACGACAGCTTCTCAACAAAATTAAATAAACGTCCCAAATAGGCACCTTAAAGTACCATGGACACTTTGGCCTTTAAACATCTAACCCTTCTCTCTACCCTGCTCTTCTATTTGCAAATTGGAGGTTACAATGCCCTTGATTAATAGAGGTGTTGCAGAACCAAATTCAGGAATGTTTCTGAGGCGATCAAGTATTAATCTTTAGTATGAAACACCATAAGAAGTACTAACCTTAGAATTAATATTCTGTCTGTGTGTAGGGTAGGTAGATAAATCCTGGGACATTAGGTAACTACACTTGATTAACCTAAAACACAATTTTAAACAGTTTCTCAAACGAGGAACCATCTTCTACCATTTGCATTAAGCAATAAAGGGCCCTTGAAATAAGAGTACATAGTCATGCAATTAAAGTTAATGCCCTAATGTAAATATACAAGAAGGAGGAATTAAAGTTGCATAGGTAATCTCAAAGGTGCTTTTTCTAAATTCTGAGCAATGGATATCTTAATACACTTCTAACAGCAATGCATGTGCATTTAGGCATGGAAGAGGTATTTATAAGCTACATGAGTGTGAGCTTTGTATATCCACAATACCTGTTTTTTTCACCGGTCTTCTTGTTACGCTTCCTCACTGCTTCTCTATCCATCATTCTGCCAATGAATTAGGGGAATTCAGTAATGATTTATCTGAACTTTGAAAAATGAACCAGATCCTCCCTTAATCTAAAATAAAGTATCTGAACCAGCAGGTCTGAATACATGTGAAATGAGGTAAAACAAGCTTATGAATCCACAACTGAAATACAGTTTTCTAACATGCATTCAGTGTGTGGGACTTGGTACTGTACACTTCTGAATTGTTTGTTTTTCCGTCTCTAGTCTTTAAAGAGGGTACATTATATGTGGCGGCAACCACAGAGGCATGTCTGCTGCCAAGAAAACGTATTACTACAGTTCAGTAACGTAGCCTAATTGTTTTCCCTCTGGTCAAGTTACCCAGAAATACTTGCTTTTCTACAGCTCTGCAGTAACAGTTAGCTAGATGAAATGGCCTGCCTTCAGGAGAATTAAAGACATTTTCTGAGCTTCTATTACAGAAAAAGGCTTCCGTCTTTGGGAAATTATGTATCCTCCCTGATGGAGATTTCTATCAGGAACATTTATTTAATAGTGAAAAATGTTCCTGCCTTGTGGATGTGTACATACCATACTGTGTGGGATAGCTGTAGGACATGAAATGATTTGCAAGTTACTAAGGCAATAAAACTACAATGGGGAAAAAGCAAAAATAACTGCAGTGTTTAGGACTAGAATCTTCTTGCTCCTTACCCAGATGTACAGGAGAAAGAATGAATGGACAAAGACTGCCCTGTGTGGACATAGGGCATATGTGTGGACATAGGGTTCCTTTCCTAAAGGAAACTGTCCTAAAAACAGGAAGAAGGGTCAGTGTTTAGAAGAACTGCTCCATCTCTTTTCTTTATAGTTGCATGCAGCATGTTTTCTGTGCTCCCTCAGGGCTCAGTGCTGGAGTTTCACTCAGCACAGGACTATTCTTACATGGCACAATCCAGGTCCTTAGAAAGTGTGAAGACATTCTCAGCACACTAAGAACTAAGTGAAACAAATTAGCTCATCAGTCTCTAGTGGAAAGCCGGAGATTGTTTCCTTATTAATCTCTAAATAAACTACTATTACGCTAAATTTGATAGAGAGGAAAATTCTGTCATCTGAGGAAAATTTTATAAAGGCCGTGAATCAAGTACAATTTTCTATAATGAGTCTAATGAGCTGAAAAGGGCTGTTCTTCAGTTAGTAGTGTCATTTAGGAGGCCCTGCATTGCTGATTCTATATATGGAAACTGATCTATTGATTAGCTCTGCTAAACTAATTGAAAAAGATAACAAAATAGACCGAAAGTTAAAGAATTCTGTGAGGTAGAGATAATAGAAATAATTTAAATATTTAATATTGATCTAAAAGAAGTGCAATTAAATTTTTCAGGTAATTAGAAATTTCTTTTCTCTCCCAGGATATATACATTGCGCCTCAACATGATTACTCACACAGCATAGCACAAAGCAAAATTGGCTAACAGTCTACTGGTGACCTTTTCTGAGAGATGAAACGAAGCATAACTTGAAGAGTGTTTGGGGTTACAAGGAGATTCTTTTGAGGAGGAGCATGCAACTTTACCTGCCCTGTGAGCTGCACAGGAAAATCTTCATGTAGCTGAGACACAAGAGGTACATCCATACACAACCAAGAGGAAGGGGACCTCCAGAAATAGTTCATAGTTTAGAGATGACACTGACTCTGCAAGGCCCTTGTTGCTCCATTTCCAGGTGGTGTTGTGCTGTCTCTCCTGCTTCTTTCAGACCTTCCCCAGCCACCTGCACCCCTATCTCTGTCACATCGTGTGGTGTAAGCATGAGGGAAGCACTTTGATTGTCTTTGAATTACATACAGATTTGGGAGCTACTGCTTGGTGTTTTAAGGTTATGAATGAGGTGCCATAAGAGAACTACAGTATGATGAAATCCTACTGAACATACAAAATGTGCATTTCATGGCTCATTTTTAAGCCACTGTAACTCCTCTTTATTCAGTAATTTTCCTTGTAAGGAAACTTGTAAAAACTCCTCAACAGCTAATATAATAATGTATTTTCCATAAAGAAAATAATTATTTACAACATGTCCCTTTGTGAGTGTTAAGCCACATACAACTTTTTCATCAGTTTTTGTAATTTAACCTTTTCAATATCTTATATAAAAAGAACACTGACTCTCCTTGATTTTCCTAATTATATCTGTGGTCTAGATCAGTTAAAACAAAGTTTCTAGAAGCACTGCAAGTTTTGCCAGAAGTTTTGTCATCATATTTAATACAACAAACAAACAAAAGCCAGAGTAAACTGACAGTCAATACTTCCTGGATTGACTAGGAATTTGGGTCAACTTGCAGTTGAGGGATTTTGACAAACAGCATCCATTGGAAAATCTTCAACATGATTTTGTTATAACCTTGTTACTTCTCTGAAAGCTGCATTTTTTTAAGATGTAGCTAGATCACTAGAAGGTTTATTGCAGCCTTTTAGTTTTCTCTATTTGGAACACAAGGACATTGGGATGGTGATAGGTTCTGTTAATAATCAATTTGTTCCTGCTGGTAAATTTATTTGCTATAATTAAGTTTTCTAAAAATTTAAAAGTTTCCATGGTGTTATCCCTGAAGTACCAGGTCAGCTGAGTCCCTTTAATTATGACAAAATTGCTAATAGAGTACTGTTGAGGAGAAGAATCCAGCATGGAATTTGTATTTTTAGTTAGCCTGACAGACATAGTCCTAGTTTGTTGCTCAGTCCTTAAGATTTAAGAAAAATGCTACACAAATTTTTTGAAGGTTGAAGATATTGTATGTTATAGCTTTATTGTTTTGCCATGGTATAGAGAAGAAAAAGTAGACACTGTGGAAGTGTGTTGCAACTTCAGTATTACATTATCTCTCTGAAACGTAAAAGGCAACCTAGAGCATAAGTTGTTTGTGTAAAATTAACTTTGAATTTTAACTTTGACTAAAAGGCTGCCAGCTTTCTTGGCAGTCTCTTTACTATAATTTAATATTTTTTTTTTAAAAAATAATGCGATATGAGCCACAAAACATGTGAAGTCACCTGTGAATGGCACAGGAATATTCTGGGACTATACAATAAAAAACATACAGTAATATTAAAAAAAGGTAAGTCCATTATAATTAACATTTCTGATTGTTGCCACTTATATGTTAGCAGATTACATTTAGCAAGATTCTCCATCAATATCCTTTTCATTACTTCTGTAATGAAAAACTTAATATTTACCTTTATCTTAAATTCAAAATTATCTCCACTGTACATTCGGGACTTAGATTCTCTGCTGTCTTGCACAGTGTTATTGTTTATAGAATTTGATATAATTTCAAAGTGTATGTGAAAAGAAGAATGCTTGTATATTTTATGTCTGTATACAAAGGAGTAAATTAGGTTCATACATGTGTACGAAGGTTACTTGTTCTTGTTAATAAACCAAGGATCATAGTTATCCTTGTATAACTTTTTGTTCCATTATAAAGAATTCTTTTCATTACTTTCTTTTATTTAGGAAATCTATTAACCCAAATATCACTGCAATTAAAAATGTAATTGCTTCATATACAATGAAAACAGCTTTATTTTGCAGTGGCTATTCCAGTTCCTAATAACTTATTTACCTGCTACTTTTGCATGAGAAAGAACCTAACTGTCTTAATCTTCAGAGTGCTATTCTGCATACTTTACAAGCCAAACCAACCAGATGTTGAGCTGCAACTGGCTTTACTACTTTTACGGACACATATATAGATACATGTTTGTACTAGTGGATGTACTTGCAAGCAAATAAAGTATATAAAGATTTATAAAAGAGTCCAAATGCCCACTCCTCCCTGCAAATCTGGCAATTATTAAAACCAAACCAACCAAACAAAAACCCAACAATCAACTTCCTGCAAAAAAATTATTTGAGCAACTGGTTGAACATGTTAAGAGTGACTGCTTTTAGCATAACTTTCCTTCCAGGGTTCAGATGTTAATAGGGCATTGAAGTAATTTGTGCTTCAGAGACTTTTGCCAGTGACAGAGGACTAAAATCTTACAGGTGTATTTTAATTACAGCAGTGTAATACACTTCTTTTGCTCCAAGTATTGCAAATCTATCCTGACATTTCTTGAAACTGTGTTCTGCCAGCTGTATTTCCCATACATTTCATAATATATTTATTATAACTGTATTATTTAAACATTTTGCAGGAATTTTTCAGCTTTGATTCCCCTTTGTATGAAATGGAACCCTGTAGCATTCTGTAGCACACTCTAAAAACTGACATTTGGATAATAATTCTTTCTGTATTTGCCAAATATAATATTCTGTTCTTTATTTAATAGCTGTAAACATCACAAGTGATCAATTTCACCATTAATTTCTCTTGGAAATTTCCTCTTGAGCGTGACTCAATTTTTCCATGTGTTTTCTTTTATATTTTGTTTTGTTCTCGTTCTGCATAAAACATCCTATTTCCTATATTTGCCTTTGCCTTTTGTTTTAATCAATGATGTAGAGTGGTGCCTTCCCATCATTACATGGTCGACAGTGAGTCCGCAACAATGGCTGAGACAAGGCTTTCTGTCTCATAAGGAATGACCTGAAGGCATGAAATACTAATGCAAAGATCATGAAAATGCAAAGCAATGAGAAAGACCAGGAAACCGGTCCTGCTCTGTAACTGTGATGTCAGCCACTAGAGAAAGAGAGAGGACTGCTGATGGTCTGTCATTTGGATAAGGTTCACACCAAAGATATTGTGAACTTGGCATAAGAGAGTGCTTTGGGTGGTATATGGAGCAGCTGGAGCAGATGGCTAGGAATACCACTGGTAGCAACACCTGGTATTTCCACACCATAGATTTGTACTTGGCCCTTCACCTTTCACTAAATGAGAGGGTGTGGCTGCTTTCTGCCCTTGCAAGCTTTATCTGTGGCATTTGCTCTTCAGGGCTTTTCTGGTTGAGTCTGAGCCAGCACAGAAACCTCTGAGAAGGACATACATACACTATTACTCTGGGATGAACTTTGTTCAATAGCTTGAATAGATCAGGAAAGAAATGTAAAAGGAAAACCAGTTTCTTGCAAACTCCTTCACCTTTGGCTGGAACTCAATGTCCCATAATCCTCTAGTCTGTATTAAGCTATATAACTTCACAATAGGGACTGCTTAGGACTCCTTCTACAGAGTCTGTATTACAGAATCAGACCAGAGGGCTGTTACTGCAAGAGTGTCTTTTAAAAATTACTCATGTGTTTCAGTTGTGAAGTCCGATTTTTGGAAACCACTTCTAGTAGTAAAAAAAGTGAAGTAGCAAGTTCTTCAAGTTGCACATGCTACAACTGTAAAAGAAGTCCTTTAATTTATTCTTAGATTATCAATTCTTCTTAACCTTAAGACAGAATCAATCAATTTCCCTTAATCCATGTAAATGCTTTTCCTTTTACATTGTTGCTTCAATTTTTCAAGTCTTCAGTTCACAAAGGAATAGGAATTAGCTCGGCAGACATAACAAATTAGTCATATTGATCCTGCCAAAGGTAATAAATTATTAATAATCAACCCCTCCCTATACAACCAACTTTAAACTCTCAAAAAAACCTTTATGAAATCTCTGATACAACCATCTGGGTTGTATAAAATCTTTTTTATTTCCCCAAATCTGTTGCATCATTTACTCTTCTTCACTGTTTCATGTTACTTGAAATACATGGATATACATGGAGGAAAACATAAAAATAGATTTTGCCAGTTTTGCTTTCATGGTTTGGGAGTTGACTAGCGTTCTTAAATACACTAAAGTTCCACCAAAGGACAAAAGATAAAAAAGAAGAGAGAAAGTCAATATTCTTTAATGACGTTCCAGCTGTCTTAGTTCTCAGAGTCTTGTTTGCAGACAGCCATGTCAGCACTCCAAGTGAAATAAACTTTATTGGCCTGAAGTGCCAATAGTGAATGACTGTATTACAATTGCTGATATGCATATTCTGGTGCCAGAGACTGCTTAGACAGAATGAATATTGTTGTTATAAATTACTCCTCAGAGTAGAGGAAAAAAAAAGGTAAACACTTCTGCTCCATTCTCAGACAAGTGGCTGTACTGAGGTTTACACCTGGTAGATCTGCACTTTGAATCAGCTGTGCTTTTTCTATAGGGATACTGGAGCATTATTTAGAGATGGTCTTTCAACATTGTGTGCTGTGTTTCTCCCACACAAGTTCAATCTCTATTTGTTTCCTCCCCTGTCATCAACACTGTGCCTTTGGGGAGATCACAAGGAGGATTAAAGAGATTATTCCTATAATGAGAGTCATATTCTATTATCTTAGTTCAAAGTGAGTTGCCTTTCTCTCTGTAAATGTCTCATCAGTTTTAAAAGGGTACTCCAAAAGGGCAAAAATTTGATACCTTTGTACTGGGCAGCAATATGTACAGTCAGTGAACACATGACAGGAGTACAACTGTGAAGCATGTTGGAGGTTTCATTATTATACAGCATAAAACCATTAAAGACCAGACTAACCCTTGTGACTCCAGCACCTATTCATGTAATAAGGTGCTGTTAGGAGATAAAAACTAGTCTGAATAAATTGCTGAATTCTTTAGTAGAATCTAGACTCTAACCTGTAATTTATGGATACTGTGTATTCATAAGCATCACATGAGACCCTCTAAATCATTAATATGAAGTAAATATTTGCAACTTTCTATTTTATGCTTTTGTAAACCACGTTTGCTACTGTATGTACTGAAATCTCTTCACAGTTGCACTTTACTCATTGACTAAATTGCATGTGTATGGAAGAAGTATATGTTCACATGTTAACAGTCAGAACAAGATTAATGTAAATTATGGGCCTCACTCAGGTAACCAGGATTTGTTCACCGGGATTTTAACAGGACATTTACAAAGTGCTTCTAAAGAAGTACTATTTCTTGAAATGCATTTCTTCTTTTCCACACAAAATTACTTTCTCTTTTAAAAGCAGCATATGGTTCTGTAAAGGCATAGCCCTGATAATACTGAGGTATCAAAGCCAATGTCCTATTGCCTAGCTACATCCATCTGTGTCATAGAAGACCACAAAAATGTATGCTTTCTTATTAGCCCTGTGATCAATCTTGTATGTTTTCAGTCCAAGGTAAAGTGGTATCACAGCTAACGGCAAGCCCAATGTTCAAATGCAAGTTATAGCCTAATGCCAGTTCATATAGACCACCGAACAAAATTAATCAGTTGTGAATAGACTGCTTACTCTCACTATCACATTGTTATAAATCAGGACGATGCTTCCCTACTAACCACCAATGTACTTCTAAGTGAAGTTTTAAAATAAGAGACAGATCTTCACTGCATATAAATCAGCATTCTTCCACTGAAATTGGGAACCAGACTCTTGTTATTTACTAACGATGGTTACCCAAATGGTTAACCACTGGTTATGGTTACACTTCCTCTGCTATTGGAGAAATGTCTCTTAAGATTGCCCTTAGAGCTTCACAAAAGTTTGGTGCTTCATTCTGAACTTCTGTATTGTTTATTCTTTTGTTTCTTGTGCTATTTAGAGACACAAACTTATGCAAAGGTTTTAAAATGCCATAAAATTGATAGCTTCTGAACTCAGACATGGAAACACAGTTTGGGTTTAGCTCAATCATAAAAGATCTTTGAAGTTTACATGTGCTTATATTTTGTTCCTAACTTTTGGCCAAGGTCTAGGCTACAACGATAAAAATAGCTTGGCAGCATCATGTAAACCCAAACCATCTACACCCAACTGAAGTAAAATTTCTGCCCTTACTGATTAGTATTTTTGGTCCATTGCCACTCTCTACAGTTAAACTGGTATAGTCTTGCCAAAAAGATATTTTAAACATTGCAACCAACATCTGCATCATTTAAAAAGTGCATATTTTTCAGTCACATAACCTCTATTTATTTTTGAGGCAACTGAAGTACAAGTCTCAAGGCTCAGATTTTCTTTCTGAAGTGCTGTATGGAAGCTTGAGGAAAGTGTTAGAATTGTAAACCAATAAATTGTATTCAACCTCCCGTGATTAATATACAAACACGATGTTCTCTTTCTAATTCTGTTATTAACAAATGAAGTTGGTAAATTTTTTTTTGTTTCCCAATTAAAAAAATTCCATTAAACAGCCTTATGTCTACTAGAAGGAAGCAAAGAATATCACAGGTGATAACGTGTACTCTATTCATGATGGTATTTATTATATTTACTGATTATAACTATACTGTGACAATGTCTACAAAACTCAGTTGAAATTATAAGCCACTGTGCTAGAATCCGCAGATGAGAGCTTTGTGAAAAGTTTGGAGAAGAGAGGAGTTCTGGGCAAGAGTTTGGCCTGTAATAATGATAATGCAGTACTGTGTCTCTGCACATTGTTAAATTCAAAGCACTTGCTATTACTCATCCTTGCTTATAGACTTTATCTGTACAGCCCTCCATGTTGCAGCAACACTTCAGAGACAAACACTTAGACATGCTGAAGTGAACAAAAATATACTAAAGCTAAATGTTACTTTTCTGCATCAGAACTTGTTCAGTGAAAAGAAACAGTTATTGCCTGGTTTACTTAACAGACCACTTTATGGAATAAATGTCTTCTCCTCCTCCACATCTTGCTCTCTTTTACCTATCGTGTTTGTCCTCTTTTGTCTCAACCATAAGCAGATATCACAGTAATAGCCTCAGGAAAGGAAAAAAACCCACAAAAATGAATGAAGCTGTGTGTCATTTATATATCAACTCTGTTCTCTGGAAGCACCAGCTTCCTGGTGTTACATGCTATAGCAAGGTGAATTTAGCAGCTGAATTTCACATATTGAAGTAACAACTATTTCTTGTCCTTTAAGAACAGGAGAAAGGCCATACAGGATCCATCCATCCCATTATTTTGTCCCCAAAAAGGACAACATCATACCTGGGCAGACGATTACAAGAACAGATGCTTATGACACCTTTTATTCCACCAGTTACTAAGTGGGGACTTTCTAAGCCAGATGTAGCTTCTGTGAATCCTTGGCATCTTTCTCTTGTAATGAACCACAATATGGGAACCACTCACTGTAGTGCTTTTACTTGGTTCATGTTTATTAAGTGGTATTCAGAAATTAGGAGATATACACTTAAAAGTATAACCATACAGATAAAAAGACAAGAGGAGCTACTCATTTTTGTTGCGACTGTAGTGAGGGAGATGGCTCACTGCAGTTATTATGAACATGAATTATAATAAAGATATTTTAAAACCTACAGAAAGTATCTCCACTGCATGCTGTAACAGGCATAACAAACCTGCCCAATTTTGGCTTCATATTGCTGTGGGAGAGGTGTTAATGACCTATTGGAATTGAAGCTGATTACAGGTCTCATTAAACAAATGGGTGGAGTAAGCATTCAACTACCCTGAGTAGTAAAAACAGCTGAATATGCAGGAGCCAAAACCCACTGGCACCTGACAAGACCACATTGTCTAAAGAAATGCATGAAACTGAAAAATGGGTGTTCCCATTGTGTAAGGGATGGCGTAGGCAGCCGTCAGGAGCCCTTGCAGAGGAGCACACTCGAAACAGCTGTTGCTTGAGCCAGGACAGAGAAGCCCAAGACTTTGCAGAACAGCTGTCTAAATGCAAATCAGTCCCACTACTAATCATATACATGAGACATATATGTTATCTCCAAAAATTCATCAAGAAAAAACCCCATCATTTTCTTCCTTTCTTCTTACATGGCAAAGTAATTTTTGAAAGTCTCAGGTTTCATCTTCTAGTCAATAAAATAGTGAATAATATCTGTAGTGCAGATTCTTGACCAATTTTTTTGCTTTACCTGCTTACAATTCTGCATGACACTTAAGATTTACAGTATTTACTTATTCTCCTATATTCAGTCTTCAGAAATATTTCAGATACTCTATCTATAAAATGGAGAGTACAGAGAATTTGTCTGGCAAGAACTAGAGTAACTATTGATGAAAAGTGCTTTATAAATAAAAGGTATTAATTATCCCTAGCCCATTTGCCTACTTTCATAATGAGGAATTAGTAAAAAAAATAATATCTAATATCTTTTAAAATTAATCAAACCTGTTAAAAAATCATTTTAAAAAAATCAGCAAAAAAAATCATTAAGGCAGTAAAAGCCGCAAATAATGTAATTCTACATTTCATATGTTCTTCCCAGCTTCAGCAGACAAAGTTGATAAAGTTTTGGAACACAGAAACATCTCCTGATGGAACTAATGCAGCTGCTGTCTCCATGGGACTTCTAAACACTGTTGTATTGTCCAGGGTATACGAGTACATTCTTTGTAGAACTGGTTTCTTAGTAAGTGGGTGTGCATACTCAGTGCCACATGTATGTATCTAATACCACAAAAATGCATTTGAAATTATACAATTTTTTTTTATAATGTTAAATCTTCAGTGCACGTTGATATCAGGAATCAGGAATTCATTTGTTCTAATGGCAGTCCAGCAGGATCTATGGGAATATTTGCCAATATTCCTGTTTTACTGCAGGGGGAACCAAGATAGGTGGATTGTTAAAGCAAGCATGGATCAGTAGGACAGACAACATGATGTCTCCGGCTGCTTCCAGTTAACTAGCCAGTGCTGCCCCTTTGGGTAGCTTAATTCCTAGGTTACGTGCACTGTGCTTCATGCTTTCACACCAAAGCCTCCCTGATTGACACCTGGTCCACAACTGCTGAGTTGATTCATCGCTGTTCTTCACCACACTGACAAAGTAAAGATAAAGCTGACCCCCAGAGACAGGTAGAAAGTCTCTAACCCCCATGCAGCAGGTTTAGTCACTGCTATACAGATCCCGTATCTTGATTACAGAACCAGCTTAGAGGGTTTTGCTGCTCAGTCCTTCTTAATGACTAAGCTTGCCTTTATAGAGACTCCACTCAGGTCTTCTTACCCTTCAATCAGAGAACCAGAAATGATGCAGGCAGGATTCTTCCTCAATGTCTCCTGAAAAAGCATCAGAAGATAAATAACTAAAACTTCTTCAAGAGGGCATATTTTACATCGGTCAGAGTATCTGTAGAGACCAGGCTTTGTCATCTGCAACCATTTTTCCTGCAACAAGATAAAAAAAGGAGAACTTTGTTTAACTGTTGCAAGTAGAATGCAGAGCATCCTCCTAGGGACCAGTTTTGCAATCCATAAATAAGACTGTACTTCTACAACTGTTACCAAAGTAGCAGCTCCTGGTGATTCTGTGCGGACTGTCAATAATAAAACGTGGTTTCACACAAAACTCTCACTTGTTTACTACCAAGTAAGACAGTTGAGACACACAGTCACAATTAGGACATTTATGAAGATATTACTGTATAGAGTACTAATGTCTTGTACCTCAGCCTTTCCACCAAGTGTGTCTATTTAGGGGGAGTTCTGACATGTTTAGTCACCCCTACCCATTTATCTTCATAGCTAGAAGAACTTCATTGTCCTTCAGATCTTTACCTATCGACCGTATCATTAACTTCCTCATAGGTAGGGAGAGGCACACACTGCATGATTATATGCACTTTGTTTCCTTAGGCAAAGAGGTAAAAATACGAATAAATACCTTACTGTTTTCTCTAGTCTGATTAGAGAAGGATGCATTACTTGCTGAGCCTTCCAAAGAAAATTTCTGTCTCTTATTCTGAGAAAGGGTCAAGTCGGTGAGAAGGGCCGTATACTTCCCTTTGGAGAAGTGCCACTAAATGGTCAATGCATATTTTTATAGAAGTAGAAAGTTCAGCTCATACACAGATGGATTTGATTATCCAGTTTAAAGCAAACATATGCAAAAGCAGTGAATCAAATTCAACAAGTCAAAATAAATTAGACTACATGCTGTCTATTGATAACAAGCAACTGCATACATGAATGAGTTTTTTCCTGTGATAATCTCTTATGGGAACTTCTTTCATTGACTGCATACACAACAGAGTTGTGAGAATTCTATTAGACTGCAATGACCTGCTATGCAAACACTAGCCTTTGAAGAGGACTTTTATTTACCAGTTACTGTTTCACATAGCTCTTTAAGATGCATCAGACGTAGATAGGAACCATTTAAAAATCTTTTCCTGTTTTTCACTGTATTGACTCTGTAATGCATCTGCAGAGATACCTGGGAGAGAATGACATACAAACCTGCATGGTTTGTCCTGCTGTTTGATATCCCTGTTTGACACCTGGGAGATGATGTATTTGTCAGAGCAAGATTCTGCTTAGAACCTTAATGTGATTCATGAACAACTTGGTAATCCTGATAATTTCTAATAATGAACCAAAGTTCCCCTCATTTTGGCCATTATTTAGACAGTAAAAAACACTTGGCCCTATTGCACATGATGAGTTTCTAAAATTTACATGGGAAAAAAGTAATGCAGACTTGCTAAAAAAATTAGAAAATTGCTAATTTTATGTGCTTTTCATACACTGCTGTATCCAAGATGGTGTGATACAACTTGACGAGAGGTGTGTTTGTAGTAGTGAATATCCAGCCACATCTGCAGCAGTTCTGACATGACAGCTATTCAGGGTCTCTGTATAAAAGATCTTTCAGATAATTTGGCATAACTCTAGAGAAAAACAGACAAACAAGGTCAGAGAAGATCGTTAACTCAATTTTTCCAGAAGGAAAAAGAAGTGGCACTCTATGATCTTTTATTATATCATAATTTTTCTCAAGAACATCTCATATTTTTACAATTATACCTTAAAAGGTCATTGCTAATGTATTTATTGGAGGCTAAGGAGGAGAATTTTTGTTTTGTTCATTCTATGACTGTCAAAGAGATTAGAAAGGTTTAAGTTCTTCAGATCTTAGTTACCCACAATCTTCAACTCTCTACAATGTAGTTTCTGAAGTAAGTTGTTCAGAATTTCTTAATGTAGACTTCTTATATAGAATATGGTCTATTTTTCACACAATTAGAGATGTAGGCTCTCAGATGGTAGTCAGCTGTTTATAGACATGGCCATACAATCAGCAGGGGAAATTACATGAACAACAGGAAGTATGAAACTACAGGACAATTTGTCCAGTCCCCTCTGCGGGCTATTGCAATGTTTTCTTTGCATAGACTCTTCTTGCAGAAACCACACATCCAAAAAGTAGAGGGTGCAGCGGAACCACCAAGACAACACCACAGAAGCCTTGTGCAAGCTGAAAGGGAGACGTGTCCTCAGAGCATTGAGAGATATGTCCCTAGAGCCTGCTGACAGAGTGGTCCTCATTTGTAGATAATAAAGGCAATGCTGGGGTGCACATCCCACAGTCCAGGGGTCAGTTTCTCACAGAGCTATGAGTCTAGCTTTTTTTATACCGGGGAGGACAGGAAAGTGGGGTATTACTACTGATCCTGATATTGGCTAGAAAAGTTTCCTGGGCATAGCTGTGGTCGTTAGTCCACCAATATGAAAGTAATATCTTTGAAAACTACTTTTTGAACTACTGAGTATAGGGACATATATAAAATAATACTAAGTTATTATTATCCTTGTGTGTATGCAATACCTCAGTTTGCAAACTTCACTGAAGTGGCTTTGTTAAGTCAAAACATCAATTTCATACCATTCATACTCATTCTTATTTACCAACATGTTTGCTAAATAAGAAAATGTTAAATCCATTATGATACAAATGATAGTACTGACCTAAGTTCACAGAAACCATCAGTGATATTGGAAACCAGGGCTGAGAGATATTTTAGAAAGCAGATATTTTCTGCAATTAAAAAGAAGTCCACTCAGTATATTCAAGGAGGAACCAATAAAGTAATTTGTCTATCAGTAGTCACACTGGATGTTGAGACTTTGACCTCATAGTAGATAAAATTATATTTTAAAAATGCTTTATCTGAAATAGTAGATTGAATGCTAAGTGCCTACACGTGTGTGTGCATGTGTAGCTGAGGCACAGACTGAATTATACATGTTTTGTGGCCTGGAAAATCAGTCAAAAACTACTGGCCCTGCAAAATTGTATTGTATTATATCTAACAGGAATACTTACTAACTGGATTGCTTCTGTGTTTACATTCAAACTCCAGGCTGATGTGTCAGTGTTATACCTCAGAGATGTCTGGAGGTATGAAGAAAGAACTGGACATGATGGTGCCCTATTAAAACTCTCAGAACACAATTAACTAGGAAAGACCTTTTCTGTATCAGAAGCATAATACTGTGTTCTTAAAAAGTTAGAGAAAGAAAACAATATGAATATACATCTTAGACTTAGAAAGGGAAATAAAAAGTAAGACCGAAATCAACCTATGTTTTTCATGTGCGTACAAAATCAGAATGCATATAATGCAAACTTGGGAGCTCCAAGAGTCCAACATCAAGCTTACAAAATCTGAAAGTCCTTCTCTTCTCTCTCTCTGATCTTGCCCTTCAAATTTTGCAAAATGCCTTGAAAGCATGGACTACCGTACGTGAGGATAAAGCTGCCCACTGAGAAGCCTCTCCTGAGTTCTGGGACAGTAGACAGGACTGCAGACAGAACGGGCATGACCTTAAGGTTAACTTCTTCCTCTCTCCTCAAAGTATATTTACCACTTTATTTCATTTTCTTCATTAAAATACCTTTTATTTCTTATTGTTGCATCACAGTACTTGGAGCAGTGTTAGTTTTATCATATTAAAAGTTTCATGCTAATATTCTTCCTTTTGCAATTTAAGGTAATAAGGGTATCTGAGATGGATAATGGTGTGTTTAGTTCAGTGCCTGTGCACAAGAAAATGAATACAAACTTATCTAACCTTACATGATGTTTTCAGAAGTAACAGAGGTGACAGCAGATGTACCGTCTCCTGTTGAAACCTTGTAGCTGGAGACATTGCCCTGAATGCGTAGGGTGGGCTTTAGCATAGACGAGAAACACTTTGAAAAGGAGCAGCATGACCAAGAAAACTGAAGTAACAAATTATGCAGGAAAGGTAAAACAAAGGACATCACTTGTACTTCAGAATGATTTCAAATTTCCCTTTCACATGTATTTTAGTGCTTACAACTTAGTATGGGGGATCTTAAGATTATCCTTTTCTGTCTATCAAACGTGGCAGATGTGGTGACTGTGTTCTATATTTTACTGTGTTCATATGGGCAATACAGGGAGATGCACATATGTGCGTGTAACCTGCTTTTGGTGTGGAAGACTAGTAGAAGTGAAAGCTTTACTGATAAGTGCTTTTCAATATCACCAAAATGGACAGGAAACGGTTCAGAATTGAGTTTGCGGGAGCAATAAAAACCAATAAAAAAAGCAAGTTAAAAATTAGTGAGAAAATACCATACTGACCCGCATTCTCTTTCTGTGCTTCAGTTGATGCTTTCTTCAAAGCAGTGGTGTGTTGGACACTGGTAATGTTTCAGAACGTATACTGGAAATGAATCACACTGAGTGAAACCACAACACCCAGCAGATACGTGAATTGTACTGTGAACACTGGCAGGTACTTGACAACCTTTGTTTGTCTGCATGATGGTTAGAGGCAATCATTTTGATCTGTTTTTGTAAAACAGAAATATAAGCCATGAGCATCAAAACAGAGTTAATAGGTCTTTAAACTGGCCTTTGCATTCTCCTGGGTTAGCTGCATTCTTCAGGGTTAGTGATAACAACTGTGTAGAGTTTGCTGTGAGAACACATGCCAGTAAGATCAGGATTCTTCTAATTGCCTTCAAATAGAATAATCTGAGCAAGTGCTTTCTATAAACACCACAGCAGTATTTTTTAGCTCCATACTAATAGCATATCTCTAACCTCACATAAGGTCTTTAGAGGTGCCGAGTCGATTCATTATTTGCCAAAAACAACAGAGATCGGTGCAATCCGATGGTGCTGCCAACATGGCACCACCCTGTTCTTTTGTTTTATCATTAACTCGTGGAGAGATGTGGGGGTTTTGTTTGTTTTGTATTTGAATGTTATATAGTCCAAAAGGCCATGCTTATAATAAAAGAGTTATTGTTACTGGCTCCAAATATTAAAGACAGTTAGCTTTAATAGGGCAAAACAATGCTGCATGCCTGGGTTGTGAGCCAAGATGTGTCTCTGCAACCATTTACACATAACTACAGAGAGTTTGATTTTCCCATAGTTCAGCATGGCTAGAAATATGAAATGATCTATCTTCACTATGGAAGTTTGCTGTGAATTTTTGCCTTAATTTCCCTTTCCTACAAAAATTCAGACATGTAAATTTTATAATACCAAGTATTCATGCCCTAAGGAGAGAATGAAAGCATTTCAGAGATCAAGGTAAGACTGAACGTGGGAAAGAATTAGATATGGAACCTTTTACTAGGCTCCTTTGATTCCAGTTCTAGTATCAAATTAGTCATGATCATGTATAACACAAACAAAGGCAAATAATAATTCCATTTAATTTTTCACATAGCACTAAGAAAACATAGATCAGTACTAGGAATACACAATATAAACAGTGTTAACACCTTGTCTTTCACAGAGATCATCAACTTAGAGAAGTACATAGCAAAAACCATGTTGTACCAAAAGAAGTCAACGAGTTTGTAGCTGGTTTCAATTAACAGTTTTTACACGAATTATAGTCTTAGCTATCTGCTGCCTAAAGGCACTCAGCAAGCTGTGGAGTTCTCTCCTGCCTTCCTTCAAACATGTCAAAGAAACATTATTACCAGCCTCTTACAATGACTTCAGCAGAAGCAGAGAAAGTTCGGTAAAAATACACAGTTCTGTGATAAAGTCCAGGTAATGTAACTGAAACATGTATGACAAGTTTTTAGATTTTTGAAATTATTAACTGCTCCTTATGTTCATATGTCATACTTTCTTTCTACACAGTGTAATGACTGAATCTTCAAAGACTTATGGAATCACTTCACGATCAATATTGAAAAAACATGCTTATTTGAATTCTAGGTGAGGAATACAAACCCTTTTTGACACCAGGGTCCATCCAGCACAATGCAAAAAGACTTTTTGTCCTTAGAAGGTTTTCCAATTCTCAACTAGAAGTTGTACCAACCCAAAATTCTTCTCTGAAATTGGTCTTTTCGCTATGGAAGAGAAAAACTGCCTCCTTAACATAGCCATTTAGAAGCAGGCTTATTGCACAGAAAATACTGAGAAGTGCGTTTTAATCTACTGAAGCTAATTTCTGTACATCTCTCATGAAGTCCGTGAAGAAAGATAGGTCCTTCCAGAAACAGTTCCCAAGCTCCTGTTCTGAGTAACTTCATCTAGGAAATTTATATCCTCTATGGACTGTAGAAGAAACCTATGGAGATTAATTTCACTGAGCTCATGGTTGCTTTTATGAAAGTCACACTGAATTTCCTGCTCCTCCAGGTGTTTTTCTTTCCCACCTGTTATCTTAGCATCTTCTTCACCTTAAGGTCCTGGAGTTGTAGTCAGATTTTTAAGACAGTCCGTGTATTCCTTCTTGCTTGGTGAGTCACTAGCCCCAGACTTCATGGCAGCAGAGGAGCTGAAGCTGTTTGTAATTTTCACTGTCTTCAGCAGCTGACAAGAGATGTTGTTGGAGAAATTTTGAAGATAGGTCTTACCAGTTCATCTGAAAGGCACCTCTGCTAATGATGGCATTTTTTCCATAACCAGTAATAGCATAATTGGTGACAATGATGAATATGAGAAAAGCTATAGTAGTGTTACCACTCAAGACTGTACACAGCATGGCAGGTTTCTAAAACTTTGCTGCCTGCAATAACAAGTCACTGTAAAACACTTTGTATACTTCTTTTTTTCCTTTTTCTTATGAAAAGACATCTACTTTTACTTATTTTGCACACAACACAGATGAATTAAAATGCATTTCCTCACCATTATGGCAACTACAAATTTTAAACGGGAGAAATTGTCTTCAGATAGAAAACACAAACCAGTACAACAGATTTGTACAGATTTGTACTTGAATGGTCCATTGCTATCTTATCTTTCCTATTGGCATTATTTTAGAAAATCAGCTGTGATCTCTGTTGTGATAAAGTGGCTATCGTGTTAGACAATACCTACAAAAGAAGATGAAATGGGTGACATTTCTTCAATTTTATTCTGACACACAACATTTACTACAGTCTAAATATGGTTTGAAACTGTACATTTATTTTAAGGAAAGCTTTTCTTCTAAACGACTGTTTTACTGGCTGTCAAGCCAGGACATTCCTATTCCTTGAGATGTACATTCTTGAACTAATCACCAGAACTGTAAATCAATAATCAGATTAAGAGCTTCTTACAGAAAGCAAGGGATTTGCTCTGTCTGACTGACAGCAGTCATGTAGTTCATAATTAGGATTAGTCCTTCCAGGAGACTGAAGATTACAATGTTATGTATCCTATCACATTTTTTTTTCTCCTTAGGTATCTCTTCCAGATCTTTATTACAATTTGGGTGGTACTGTATGACTTACATGTCTGTTCCCCAGATCACCGGACAAACTAAAGAGAGCATGATGTTTGCTTTTTAAATTGATAGAATTTGGCATTTTGAAAGAAGTTCCCAGCAGGATGGCGTCCCCTGCTGAAATGTCAGTAGCCATCCCTCCTCATTATCCAAATGGCCTTTTTGATGAATGGCAGCAGCAGCCTTCCCTTGTTAGAGCTAGTTAGCTGAATGCTCATCACTATTGTTTTAGCATAATTATCTTCAGGGTTAGGTGGAGGCCAGACTGTTCCCCATTAATGCTACAATACTGAAGTTGATTTTTGTTCACAACTGTTAGCACCAAGGCATGAAAACAGATTGCAAATAATGAGAAAAACAATGCATCACTAAGTCACGGAGAATATGCAGCAATTGTTTTTCCTTCCTTTTTAGTCAGTAACACCTTAAAAATTCTTTGAAGTCTGTAAACTTATAGTAATGTCAAATCAAATGTTATTAATCTGTTGAGCAGGAAGGAATGAATATATTTTCAGGAATGTTTGTATCTCCTTGACTTGATTAAAATTAACATAATCTCCTGATGTTATTGCATGTCCGAGAAGGGGAAGAGAAAAGGAAAGAGGTGAGTACAGTTCCCTAGTTAAGAAATATGAAGTGATTGTGTTGCTTGAAGTTATAACAATGGAAAGGTTTTGATACTTTGAGGCATTAATGCAAATAAAGGGTGTGGGAGGGGGGAGAAATCTCTGTGCTAATCTCTTGATGAGATAACACGCTACTTGTTCTGGTACTGTAAGGCCTCAGTCCCCCACCACAGGCTGCATGGCTGTTATGTAAACTGTTATTTGGATTATGAAACTGAGATCTGATTGCTGTCCACTCACAGGGAAAGAAGCCTCACAGGATTATTAAAATTTTCAGAAAAAGCACCTGTTTGTAGTGATCCAGTATCCTATTATGTTTCCCACGTAAGCTTTCTAGATCTCCCTGTGGAAGGGAGAGGTTCCCTGGTACTCCCAGGGGAAGCAGGGAGAAGGCAGGGGTGGGGGGAAGATGGATGTCCAAGCAGTTGGATCTACTCATGTATGATGTGTAGTGAGGTCTGGATAAGGGTGGAGTGCAGTAGGTTTTTTTGGTTGTTCTTTTCTTTTAGCACAAGCAATTGAGATCTTCTTCCTAGCTATTGATTACAGCGTACAGGCTGTGGTATCTCTGCTTTTCTAACACAGCTTTCTGTAGTGAACAAGAGGAAACACTCCTCAACAGAAGCTTGTTTCCTTCTCTTTCCATTTGTCCTCACACTCCTGTCAGACCCCAGAGATTTGACCTGATCCTCCTCTCCTTTCTGTGCTACTTCCCCTTCTCACAGCTGGCCAGCCTAAGGTTTTGGGGTGACTACGTCCAAGTGAAGTGTGTTGTTACCTTTGTTCTCTGCCTCAGTGACAGGCATACAAATTGCACGTGGGCTGTAAGTAGTGTTGTGAAATACAGTCTCGTTCGTGTGGAAATGAGCTGGAGAATGAGTTCAACACAGAGCTTGCCTGAGCAGAGCAAGTGTCCCTACTCCAGCAAGACTGCAAGCAGCAGGGACCAGGGAGGGCTGAGATGTTCGCGAAGCGCTGCCAGCTACCACTACCAACCCAAATATTGGAAACATACATCAGGGTGAGAAACTCGTTCCAGCGATTTGCAGGACAGCCTCCACCCACTTTAAATGCGTTTTTTCATTACATGATTTAAATACATATTTTTAGATTTAGTAGGAAGTTATGCATTATTCAAATGCCAGTTCTCCGGCAATTTATTCGCATGCAAAAAGCACTTTAAATTGATTTTGAAACTATCAGCAGCAGAGAAGAAAAAAGGTGGGTGGAAGCACAAACTGGCTTATAAAATATTTACACAAATAATTGTATATTTCATATCTTGATAGACTTATATTTTGTGATCCCCAAAGTACTAATGAACATTGGTTATTCTTGACACTGACTTTAATTACGCAAGGCTTCCATTCATAAATATTGTGAATAACAAGTTCCTCATTGGGAAATATTTTGTTATCACCATTAAAAACCAAACCAAACCAAACCAAACCATTGCATTAGCTGAAAAAGAAAGAAAATAAATTAATATGCCGTGTTGTAATTTTACAAGTTGAATTGTAATCCAGTGAGGGTATTGTGTACCTTGAATTACTGATAAATTATGTTGCAGTCATTGTCACTGAGGAAAAACTTTTGTTATTTAGTTCTGTCACGCTGTATGCATTTTTCCCAGCCATTTATATTAGGAACAGCTTTTGTGTGCCACATAAGTGAACCTGGCTCTGATCTGCAACTGATTTACTGCTCTTGCCTGCAGGGCCATCATCTGTGTTCTTAGCAGAACTAGTGGACATACCAGCTTTGACATACTGTACTTTTTTCACAAAAATCGGGCTTGCCAAACCCTGAGGTCGTCAGTCAAACAGAGTCACATTGACTGAGTAAAAGCTGAGTAGTTCTTGAGGTCTGGCCCACTATTTAACATCAGATTACAAGCTTCGCTCATTTAATAAAAATTTAAAGGGTGGCCTCAAGCTCAGAAAGCCATTGTGCACATGCCTGTCTTTAAGCATGTGTGAAGTCCTGTTGATTTGAATATGAGTACTTCCTGCAGTAGTAGGCAATGGGAAGTTTGGGAAAAGTATGTGTAAGATCAAATGTTCTCCTCTTTGGTCTTGATCTCCTTGTGAGATCTGAGTACAGTAGTGGTTTCTTTCTATGATCTCAAGATCATACAAAGCCACTGTTCCTGCCACATTAAAATATACTTAACTGAAAGCAGAGACCTGATTCAAAGGCTAGCATTGCTTCTCACAGTTATCTTGTGGGTGCACTGAAATTTTGCTGGATGGAGTCCTGACATGGTCATGTGTATGAGCACACATAAGCTCACACCAGGAGTCTCAGGCTCTGTGTGTTACAGCTCAGACACCAGGCTTGAATCTCCTGGAAAACTTGACTTGTTGCTATCACAAAACCTGTGTGTAAGGGACTGAAAATAAAGCATTCAGAAAAAGGAGGCACTGGACAGGAGAAAAATAGAAAGTAGCTATTTAGGCAAAAACTTCTTTAGGCAAAAATAATTTTCATGTTTATTGAAAAGGATATGCAAGAAAAATTCCCACTAGTGTTCTTATGCCTCTTATGCCTTACTCTGCTTCTAATGACGTAAAATTGCCACAAGAAATACAAGTAGGAAACTGAGGGAGAAAATAAACAATGATCTTGAGGCTTTGTGTTCTTCCTTTCACTATAGTATCTGAATGCCTCCTATGTAAAATAAGCTTGTTTGGGAATCACAGATTTTCTAGGATGCTTCATAATTGCCAAAAGGAAATTTGACAAGAACTTGCATCAGAGTTGGAGGCATGTGAAGAATCTGTTTTTATTTAGAAATAAAGGAAAATAGCATTCATATTTGTAAAGAGTACAATTGAGAGTTGCAAGAATTTATTGATGCATTTCCCCCCCCCCCCCCCCCCCCCCCCCCCCCCCCTCCCTTTTCTTAATATTACAGTTATTACAGTGCATGGGAGAAGAATTGGTTTTGTCACAATGCCATAATTGTTGTTTTATACTTATTCTTATTTTGATCTCGTAAAATAACTAAATGACAAATAATTACACTCTTCTAAAAGTACTGGCCCAATATATATATTCTTTCTAAAGTTTTCTAGTATAATGATCATCTGTAGTATTTCAAGAGATTTTTTAAAAAATAAAATTCATAGTTGCTTCAATGTGGCTATGATTTCACTCCCAAAGTCGTTAATTCCAACAGATTGCATGTCTATGTAGGCAGTTGCAGTTGTATGCTTTGCCTTTAAAAGAAAAGGAAGCTGAAATCAAGTCTGTGCTGTGTAGCATTTGGCTGTGTATATTTAGTTGAAATGACATTGGACCATTTTTGATGCATTATCTCAGATACTAAGTGTTTTGGTCTTTTTCTTTCCTCACAAAATTTGATACCTGGCTTTCTCCCAAAACTAAGAGCATTATAATGTGGGAACTCAACCTGTTAAACTTGGGAGGGAGTGGATAATTGTTGTTGTAGGTGTTCACATACAAAGACATTTATATTTACTCCTGTTTGTTTCCAGCAAGCCTTACCTCAGCAAATTTGGCAAGTCTCTCCATTTAGCCCACATCTCCATTGTTTCCAGACTAATTCTGGAATTCAGCAGTCGCGAGAGTCACCCTGCACATAGAGCCCTACAGTGTGTTTCTCTCAGGAATGTCTCCAAGTAGAATAGGAATTGTTGTTTCTTTGCCTGGGATATCATTTCATGAAGAAATCCCAGTTGTTTGCCTTCATATGGTACCTCTACAGAGCAGTGAAGCAAGTGTAACACACTGAGGCCACGCAACTAAGCTCCTGTCAGACCCAGTATTTGAAGAAGTGGTGGCTGAAAAATTATTCTTTCTTTAGGTTGCTAGCACTTAAAGTGCATCAAGGAGACCCCAGAGACTGAAAAATAAGTCAGTCTTTCTTGAGTTCCTGGTTACTGTGAATCAAGCTTTATTGGGAATATGACCTCAACAATAAAGAGATGTAACAGTTAAATAAAACACTTCTTATGATAGCACTTTGGATTAGTTTTAAACTGTACACAATGGGCATTTGGGGATAATGGCATCAGGCGTTATTTTTTTAGAAAATCTCGTATTTGAACTATATGTTTAAACTACCTGTTTGCAGCCTGTACCCAGAAACCAAAATTCAGCCTATACGTTTTTAGCTTTCCAATACTTTTTAAAGGATTTTTTTTTTCTTTAAATGTCCTCCACCTGAAATTTTCCTCCAATGTAGTGTAAATGGAACCTCAGAAATGAACACAAAGTGTGACCCCAGAATTCTGTGCATACTCCTTGTACAACCAAATGGCAGACCAGTTTTATTCCTCATGCAATTCCACAGAAGAGAGATCCACACTCATGAACTCATTTGCATGATGGCAGACCAGATTTCAATGTAATTGGCTTATTCAAATCATAGTAGCAGGAAATACAGACCAAAAAATGCAAAGAATTAAGACAGTTGCATCCTTATCTAAAATCTCTTACATGTAGGTAGTCTGTTTCTCTTTCTGAAAGTCTGTAAATCCTGGGAATCAGAACAAAAGCTAAAGGAAGTGGCATTAAAATAGGACCCCAAAGTTAGAAATTGTAATTAGTTTTTGATGCTCTTAAAGCTTCCAGTATGTGAAGGACACACACACTTTAATCCCACCTTTATGTAACCTATTTTTAGTAAAAGATAGAAGAATGCCCCCTGGTAAAATTACCATATACAATATATAATTAATTTTAAGTAATTTTCACAGAGTTTCCTTTTGCAGGAAGTAATTGCTTAAGATCTTGTGTATGAGAACTGATTTCCAAATGTCTGTATTTTATATAGAGTGTTGTATAGCTTAACAAGGAATTACCCAGTACTTTCTAGCTTTGGTGGGGCAAGACTAGTACATTCACATTTAAAAACGAACCTCCTACACAACTATTTCTACTCGGCTTGTCATCTCATACATGTGATATCATTTCATTGGTTTTGAAGCCTGTTACTGACTTAATAACATCATGAAAGAGTAAAATTTTACTCAAAATAACTCTTATTACTCAACGGATATCAACAACAACATGAAAGTCTCCAAGAAACTTCGTAAACAGGGTAGGTTTTAAAACAGCTTTAGCTTATCTGTGTAAAACAGTTTTAGCCAATTTTAACCATTTGAGATCTCATTATAAGCAGTTAATAAAAAGAAAAATTAAAGGGAGGGAGGGGACATGACAGAAAGAAACAAAGAATAAGTTATACTATTTGCTTTCCCCAAAACTAAAATTAACCTACCACAGTAAAATTAAAAACCAACCAACCAACCAAAAAAAAAAAAAACCCAACAAAAAACCATCCACCAACAATGAAGAAGACTATATAAGACAAAAATCTTGCAGAAAATGTAAGATATGCTTTTTGAAGTTCGAGTCATAACAAACATGCTCATACAACTAAATAGGATTTCTGGTGAACTTAATTCTGTTTCTTTCTAATTCCACAAACTGTCATCCAGAAATAAGTCTTTACTGTGCCCCCCCTCTCTGCTGTGTTAGATAGGAGACTTGCTGGAGGGGGATATCAAGCTACAGATGCTATAGAAGAGGACTTCCTCACGGTAGGTCCCTAGTCACCTCTGCTCCTGACCTTTTCCTTTCTGTTTCTGCTCTGACCACAGCTTCTGCACATGATTCTGTTTCCTTTCTGATACCTTAGTCTGAACTTCCCACATGTTTTTCTCTTCCTGTTCCCATCACTCAACTTTCTGCGCAATGGATTTAACTCCTTCATCCTTTTTCCAAGTCAGCCTCCAACACCCCTCCCTAAACCTGAATATCCTTCCCTTTCTTTTGATCGTATTTGATCTTTCAATATTTGAGTCAAATGCTCCCCCCCTTTCCAGATGGGGAAGGCAGAACACTGAAGGGAGAGAAGAAATGAAGTCCCAAAAGAAGCACCAAAAGTTTCCTAAGGCTAATTGCTGCAGTGTTCTCTGCATTCATTTTAGTCCCTTATTTTCACAAAGACAGACTGTTCTGAGAGTTTTACTAGCAAGAAGCTATTGAGTTTGTATGAACCGAGACTTTCAAGAGATGCAAAGTTGGATACTTTTGAATATGTTGCACAGATGTCAAAAGAGCAAAATGTGACTCTCTCATGTTAAGTTAATTCTCTGCCTGGAGACAAACAACTACTGATAGCTCCTTAGCAGGCAATAAATAGGGCAGCAACAAAAACATTATCTAAAATTGGCTTCATTGTACCTGAATCCCACAGCTGCTTCTCTTTAGGTAAGCCTCAGATATTGTTTTACTGTCTAGGAGAAACCAGAAGCACTCTCTTTCTTGAATGTTACTGTGAGAAATAACAGGAATATTTTTTGTAAAATTTCCCATCACCAAAATATTCAGGATAAATAGTCAAAATTTGGCAAGGCTATAAACAAGTAAAAATGGGGCATCATAATAGAAAGACTCAAGCTCATCTTTTATACAAGATGACAGTTCAGCACATGGTATTGTTCTATTACATGAACCATAAGCTAAATTTTAGCAGCTATTGTTTGAATGAGAAAATGAAGAAGAATGTGAAGGAAGTCCCCCTCTCATATACCTGCTCAGATTGCAGTCAGAATAACAGTTAAGACCTTCAGGTGTAGCAGAATGTATGGTGCAGCCAATGACATTTTTCTGTGCTATTTGGCAGTCCAGGGATTGCAATGGGACAAAAACACAAATTAGAATTGGTTCTCGTTTTTTTCAGACCTAAGCTTTAAGAGAGCCCACCTGTGGGATATTTTAGTGCTGACTCCGCTGCAAATTATTTCTGTCTATAAAGAAAAAGATTTTGAAAATTAAAGCCTTTCCAATTAAATGAAAAGAGACATTAGAACCACAGCTTTCTTTTCACTTGGCCTAAATCTTATCTGTTTCAAATGACTAGCTACAAATTTGTGTATTTATAAGAATTTTTTATCCTCCTCTAATTTCCTGTGTGTAAGCTACCTGCTTCAAAAATTTCTTGTAATCTCCTTGTGGCCATTATAAGCATGCACATAAATTTGAGTGTGAGAACATTGTCATTATACACAGATCATGGAGGTCTTAATGTTGGTCCCTTAATGGTCTCAGCAAAAAATCTATGCTGTCAAGTAATTCAGGAGACAGGGATGTTCAATAATCTGTCAGCACAAAACTGAAGGCTGTGGAAGTCTTTTTGAGGCCTAAATTTTAAAAATATAAATAATCTGTCTTGCACCAAAAGTAAGATGGAGAACAGTTTTTGGATGTTGTGGTTATTTGGTTACCTTTAGCAGAAATCAGTATATGAATTCTAGACTGTCTAATGCCTATTCTTGCAGCTGTGGATAAACTACTAAGGGAAGTATCCTTTTCTTTCAGATGCTTTGTGACATTTAGAAGTCATTGTATTTTTACCGCAAATTTATTCATGGAGCTTCAATGATGTTATAAGCCTTCTGATTGGCCACTGACATTTGAAAACTCATCATTATGGTTAATATTAGACATAATGTTTCATAAAATATTCTCTATTTACTATGAAAAGAGTATTTAGAATTCTGTAAATATCTAGCCTATGTCTACACATTTTAAAGGTTTACCGTTTCTACAGTTTTGCCATTGAAATGATAAAGTTTAGTCTAGATTACGATTATAAGAACTATTAATCCTAGTAGAAAATAAGAACCTTGAAAGTTTAGCCATCGCAAACTTTCAACATGGCAACAAAGTGTCATAACCTCATTACTCTTCAACTGAGAAGTTGTTGGGTCTTTCGACATATCTTAATACAGAAGGAGCAATTCAGACTTCCAAATTCTCTGAGATCAGATACAGACATTCTTCAGAGTGGTATCTTTTCTTTTACTCATGGGATGTTAGCCCTGGGGAGAACTAGGGAGCCACGGAGTGTTTGTCTTCATAAGATGTGAAATCCAAGGCGGGGTGGGGAGTGGGGAAAGGCATGTATGGGAGAACTCGGATATGGTACAAGGTGGAGACTAAAAAAGAGAAGATGTTTGTGAAAATAGTTCAGAGGGTTTTTGCCATGTGAGGAAATTCCACTGGTTTGGAGTGGATTACTTAGCAGAGTAAGGAAATATTTTGGAAGGAGACATATAACAAAGTACCTGATTTACCTTTGATCTTGAAAACTACATCTGTCTGTTTTCTCATTTCTCCATCTATTGTTTGCACCTCCCACTGGTTTTGTCAGGTCTGCTATTAGACATGTAAGCTCCTAAGGGCCTGGAACGTGTCTGCCTGTGTGTTTCCCAAAGGCCAGTCTGAGCACTACTCATAAATAATACATTTGTGTAGTCTGCACTGTTATCTGACCCAATGTAAGTTCTCTTTTTCAGAAGAGAATCACTAAAGACGTGCACATACGTGCTAAATTCTCTTCCCTAAGAAATATGAGAAAACCTCTTTCATGGGGGGTGGACTTGTAGTCACCTCAGCTGTCAGTAAATAGTCAGAATTCTGGCTGGAACACCAACCGGCCACGCCAGCATTCCAGCGCCCAGCCTGAGCGCCTCCGCTTTGAAATTAGGCCTTTGCAATTCTGGGCAGCTGCTGCTTTTCAAAAGTATGAACAAAACTTAGTCAACGAGGAAAAGAAGCTATACAAACAATTTAAAAAATTACTCTGAAAATGAAGTGTGTAATATGCTTTAGCCTAGCCAGGAGTGATGTAGAACCTCACAAAAAGAGACAGTAAAAGAAGTAAACCAAATGATAGTAGAAAATGCTGCTGAAATAGATACAGATACTATTAAAAATATTGTGTGCAATTTCAAGTATATAAAAGTGTATTCCATTTTTTCTGTATGTTAAAATGCAAATAGAAAAAACCCTGGTCTTCCAAAATGCGTATAATTACCCATATTACGGATGAATTAATTATGCGTTCTAGCTTTATTTAAGTGAGAATCACTTGATCCTCTTCTTGAGTAATTTACAAAGATTTAGCTTTGTATGACTCCAGATTCAGTCTGGCATCCTGAGCAACACCGAAAGTTTTGCATGATTAGCTCAAATCAGGTAATTTGTCTAGCATACAAATGAGACTTTAGAAACCCATGGGTGTGCCTGAAACCTGGCATCCATTAGTCAGGAAGATCCAGATTTTTCAACATGATTCCAAGGGCTGGGTTATGGAGAGGGAAGAACACTCAGAAAGCAGATTTCTTTAGCTTCATTGTCTTCAAATATTTTTGCTACAACATATTATTGGCAGACAGATTTGTGTTGGTGGAGCACTATCTTTTTTCTTTTCTTCCACTACAGCACTGTAGGTCAAATCCTTTAAATGAAGTGGGTAAGAAAAACAAAAAATAAAAAGAATGCTAGGAACTACTACACATGTCTGAAAAATTGCAAAGGAAGAAATGAAATATACTGGGCAAGACCTTTAGTTTCTGTTTCTCCCTAGGACCAAACAATTTCTCTTTCTGTTCCCCATAAAACAACCAGCTTTGAAAACAAAAAACTATTCCATGTTCTGCAAATTTTAATGTTGGTTATAAAAACAGATGAGGTGTGCTTTTCCATATGCACTTAGGAGAAGATATCTCTGGACACTCTGGTTATACGTGTACTCCAAATGACTGTGTGGAGTATCAAAAGTCTATATTTGATCCTTTCATGATCTAATTGCATTATTTTGCAATTTATTAAATAAAGACAAAGCAAAGACCCAAACCCCTTATTATACCAAATAGGTGCATAGGTCGTTCCTTAAAGACCCAGCAATCGTATGTTATCTCACAGACATCATAGTTGAAGAACTACTTCTTCTTGTACCTGCCTTTGAAAGGTCTCCTACAGGAGGTTCATTGCGTGGGAAATCACAGCGTTAGGCTTACCCTTTCCAGGTTCCTCATTAAGCACCAGAAGGAATCTCTGTCCGGAGAGATATCAGAACGATGGCCTTGAAGGTAACTATGTACACCATGATCCAGGTTGAGATTCCCCCTTACAGGGGAAGTTCCATCTACGTTGTAGACCAGTTGACATGAACATATGTTAATTTCTTTTTTATATAATTCTAGAGAATGGTTTATACTAGAAAAGGATATTAAAGTAAAAAGGTTAATACTGTCAAAGTTACCATCCAGTTTAAATAATTTAACTTTCATGCCTAAATAGGAATTGTTCAGAGAATTAAGCAAGCAGCGAATCTGACTCAGATAGCAGTTGTGAACACAAAATGTCAAGGGGGATTAGCGAAGCTGTAAAGGAACAGCAACAGTAAATTTGGTCTTTTAGGCTGATCAAGTAAACAAGATAAAGGTCATTTAGAGGCGTAGTCCAGAGATTATATTTTTGAATAACAAAAACTATCTGTTACTTGGAAAACGTACTCAGAAAACTTGTAAGAACAGAAGAAATCCTTGATTTTACTCTAGGTGGTACAGGGGCACAGTTCTAATGTAGTTTTAGAGAACCATTCTGCCATAGTGACTATAAAGTGTAAAATTGATTCTCTAAATTGGATGAAAGGATCAATTTAAAAAAATGCATATAGTATTGTTTACCTTCAAAAAAAGAGAATTATTTTAAAATGAGAAGGTTTTAATAACAAAGACATTAAAAGTAGCAGCTAAAAGGATGAAACTTAGACTGCTAGCAGTTAACATGTCAGTTGTTAGTGTCCATGCATATCCCTGGCTGAAAAAACCCTACAAACCCACCAAAATATAAAGAAACAAACACAAAATTTGGTGGACTTTAACGCCAAACTAACAGATACTACTAAAAAGAGTTACTGGTTAGAAATTATGGATTGTGTCAGTATAAAAAAGTAATGAATAAGGAAGAAACATTTGCAAATTAGATGTAAAATCTTAGAAGGTAAGGCTGAAATTATTTTGACAAGCAACTTGCTGAACTAAAACTAACCATCCTCTTCCATGAAAAGCTTCCTTATGAATGGAGGACAAATAAATTAGAGTTTTTCAACCTGGTAAAAATATGTGTGAGGTTATAAAATGAAAGAAGGGGTAGAATCATAGAATTGTTTGAGACCTTTGAGACCTTTGAGATCATTAGCTCTGACCATTAGTCTAGGACTGCCAAGTCCACCACTAAAGCATGTCACTAAACACCATGTCTACATGTCTTTTAAATACAAACTCAACCACTTCCCTGGGCAGTTTGTTCCAATGTTTGACAATCCCTTCAGTGAAGGAAGTTTTTCCTAATATCTAATTCAAACCTCCTCTGGTGCAACTTGAGGTTATTTCTTCTTGTCCTATCACCTGTTATGTGGGAGAAGAGACCAATGTCCATATCTCTACAACCTCTTTTCAGGTAGTCGTGGAGAGCGTTAAGGTCTTCCCTCAATGTACTTTTCTCCATGCTCAACAACTCCAGTTCTCTCAGCTGCTTCTCATAAGACTTGTATTCTAGACCCCTCACCAGCTTCGTTGCCCTTCTTTGTACATGATTCTCCAGCACTGTAATGCCTTCCTTGTCCAAGTCTGTCCCAAATCTGAACACAATATTCAAAGTGGGGCCTCACCAGTTCCAAGTACAGGGAGACTATCACTTCCCTGCTCCTGCTGGCCACACTATTTTTGATACAAGCCAGGATGTTATTTGCCTTCTGGGACACCTGGACACACTGCCGACTCATATTCAGTTGGCGGTTGACCAGCATCCCCAGGTCCTTTTCCACCAGGCATCTTTCCAGCCACTCTTCTGCAAGTGCAGGACTCGGCACTTGGCCTTGTTGAACCTTATACCATTGGCCTTGGCCCATCAATCCAGCCTGTCCAGATCCCTCTCTAGAACCTTTCTATCCTCAAGCAGATCAACACTCCTTCCCAACTTGGTGTTGTCTTCAAATTTACTGTGGGTGCACTCAATCCCCTTATCCAGATCATTGATA
This sequence comes from Scolopax mira, assembly GCA_004320125.1. NCBI lineage: Eukaryota > Metazoa > Chordata > Aves > Charadriiformes > Scolopacidae > Scolopax > Scolopax mira. The sequence goes on along the minus strand of BJBW01000496.1, from coordinate 86,533 downwards.
AAGATATTAAACAGAACTGGCCCCCGTACTGAGGCCTGGGGGACACCACTTGTGATTGGCTGCCAACTGAATTTAACTCTATTAGGAGCAGGAAACAAGCATTCACCATTTTCCCCTCCGTGTTAAGTGTATCAAATAATATCACCAAGTTGGAAATTTTAATACAAAGAAAAGGGTTTTTTTCATTGAATTCATAATGCAATTATGAATTTTCTTGCCACAAGTTGTTGGGGAATATAGAAAACAATTTGACAAATTCAACAGGTCCCCTGGTGTCAATTGAAGGTGATAGTCTGTAAGCAATCATCAACTCATGAAGATCTTAATCCATTGTTTGTTGAAGTGTAAAAGGAATAGACTCCTTCTATGTACTTGTTCTGTTTTGCATATGTTTTTCTTGATTATCTATTATTGGCTTACCTTAGAGATACAGGATTCTGTACTAGACAACTCTCCGGTTTGAGTCAGTACATCTGATCTTGCGTTCTTATGTTGAAAATATACAGCAAGGAGTAAAACACCAATATCTTTCTTTCTGAATTGCTGGGATAAATTTAGGTCTTTTTGTTAAGCAGAAAAAGATTGAATGCCCCAAATGGAGTTGGTATTTATATAGCTAAAAAGAAAAAAGAGTATTGTAATTGTTACTTCCACAGAATATATCCATATTATCATGAGTTGTAATGTTTAATCTAAATCATAAATGTTGTTTTCTAACTTTCCTAGCATTTTGCATGTGGTGAGACATTGGTCTGTTAGTTGATAATTAACTCTTCTGAAAACCGAGACTAGGAAATTTGTTTTGCAAATTTAATTCCTAGGAAGGCTCTTAGATGTTGAAATGTATACAGTGGTTTTCATTAAAATCCTTCTCATTTGTTTTTACAGGTATTATTCTTACTGCTTACATTGGTGTCATATATTTTAGAACTTGTTTAGGACTGAGAATGTGTTTGGCACTTCATGAACCAGAAATGTAGGTTCTCTGAAAGGAAATTAAAGCTGACATCACTGGCGCAGTGGGATGAAAGGACTAAGTATGAAACAATTGAATATACTTTACCTAAATCTTAGAGCACTGTGTTGAAATATTTTTTCTCATTTTACAAGGGTGCAAATTGAAGCACAAATTTATATTGCAACAAATCATCCAGCTAAGATAGCAGTGACTGGTATGGTTTGATGCATGCTAAACATCCAAACATCAACTCTAACTACAATACATACTATTTTCTAAGTAATTAGTAAAGCCCAGTGTGTAAAGTAAGCTCAGCAAGCAGTTCAAGACATTCCAGCACATAACTTATTAGTGTCTTTAACTGGTACATTGTTAGTTGCTATTTGGGCCAGGAAATCTATTTTCTCTGAATTGTCTATCAAACAGGTCAATAAGGCATGATAATAACTATGATAAAAATAATGACAGGTAATTCTATCTAGCATCATAGAGATCAAGAGATGATAGGGAATACTAATAATAACCTAGAAAGAATTATCTTCATTATCTGTCTTTTTCTGAGCTAACTGTAGGAAAACAGCTCTACACAGGTACTATGTCAGTGCTATAGGTGCTCAAATTTTCCACAAACCATCAGGACTTCCAGTGTCTGTGAAGCAAGTACTTCACATGAAACACAGATAATATTTTAACCATGCCATCTGCCGCCTCTCAAATGAAGGGGTGTGAAAAAATCAAAACCAAAACCAAGCACTTACTGTGGAAGAGACCTCCCCAGTAACCTGGGGACTTGATGCTTTTGCCCAAATAATACAAACCAATGTGTGTTCATTAGCAGTCACAGCAGCTTAGGGTGGCTCTCAGTTTATGCATGCTTCCGTTAAGGCATCGTATACTTTTTTAAAAACAAATGTGGTTATCCACTGCAATTATTCACTTTGACCTGTAACTTCATTAGAGCAAAATTATTCTTGTTTGATCTACCTGGAATAATCCTGGAGTGATGGTGCTGGAGAGAAGTGGTCTCTGGGAGAGCTGGTTATTTTCAAGGATCACTTCCTCCAAGCTGAAGGATGGTCTACACCCATGTAGGATATCAAGCAAAGCTAGATAAAGAAGATCCTGAGTAAACTCAAATTCACCTTCTGGTCAGCACCCATACAGGAGATCCAAGCAAAGGGCTTTGAGTCGCTGTACCTTCAGAGCAAATGAGTAATCCTGTTGTTGTTTGGATCAAAGTTAAATGTGTGAAATGCTCAGCCTGGGCTGTACAGTGCAGGCTCCATAAAGCACTAATTTCCAGCCCTGAGGGGATGCCATTTGCAGAGCAATGCTTGAGAGTGCTGAGGACCCAGCATGGTCACTGTAAAAACTGATTCAGGCCCCCGAAGTCAAGGGGGGCTTTAGTTCATTCCTTAGGGCTTTTGATCACGATGGCATAGAATCATATTAACAATGGATATCTACATTCTAAGTGTTATCCAATCCATCCCTGTGCCATATTCAATTGGGTGTAGGTATGTCATGTTTGTGATAGGGTAGTCTTATATTTAATACTGTTTTCCATGTATTTTTAATCACTTAAAATTAAAAATACTTGAAGAACATCAATAGCTCTACAAAGCAAATTAACTTGAGTCTTACTCTTATGTATTCAAATATATGTCATAACTGAATATATATGAACTAGATAATAAAAAAAAATATAAAATTACACAGTGTATATCTATGCTGTGTTTTTTTCTGCCATCTAGTTTTTGTACCACAACTATATAGAACTCCAGCTTCTTATCTGACATCCGGGCAGTGTGAAGGAAGCAGAAGGTATTAGATTCAGAGGGCATCAATAAGGGGCATGGACAATTTAATTTTCTTTGTTCCAATCTGGCACAGGATCCACCTTCATAGAAATACCTTTATCAAACACATACTGATTTATAACATCTCATATCTTCTCTAGTTTTAAAGTATGTGAACTGTCTTATATGCAAAAGTATGTCTTCCAGCCTAAGACAAATTCACTTTGGGTCTTTAATAATTAATGTAGGCACAATAGATGGAACTGTGTTCTGACATTCACTTTTGTACTTCTAGTACAATTTAATGGAGTGGAAAATGTATAAAATAAAACCATTGATTGAAAAACAGGTAATCAAAGCAAATTTCTTTTCCTCAGCAAGTGTTGAATCTTAAATAACAAAGAGGACACGTGCAGTGCAGTTCAAATAAATAATTCTTCAGGGCATTTAGTCATGTCAAAAGTTGTGGTTAAAGGGAAGGCAAACAAGCATTTACAAAAATATGTTCTTTAAACATGAGAATGAATGTGCTCCACCTCTTTCTCTATCCTGGTTCCCAAGGATTCTTAAGAAATTGGATTCACCCACCGTGCTACGCTCTGTTCTGCTGGAGAAGCTTCCTTCAGTATGACATTTAGAAGGCAAACATTGAATTATGTGATTTGTAACTTCAGACAGGATTTTCTAAACTATATTTTTTCTCTAAATATTAGTAAATCCAAGCTGTAAATAGGCTTAAAGCTCTTGATACTTAAAGGTGAACTGGAATTTACTTTAGATGATTGGTTTTGATGCATGGATGACTTACACATGTGGTATTAGCTTTTTCTCTTAAAATAAATTAGAACAGTTTTAGAGATAACTTTAAAGGTCACCTGATAATTATCTATGCTGAGCATCTTCAAATGATGAGACGTATTTCAGAGTACGGTGGATGTTGGAATCAGTGAACTTTATAATGAAAAGGATGGCAAATGATACGGGCTTACCTGGAAAAAAAGAGCAGCATTGACTACTTAGGTCAATGATTATCTTCTTTTCTACAAAGTTGGTTGACTGCTTTTTAAATGTGTCTTATTATTCTCTAACCTTTTTCTTTCTTTCTTTTTTCCTTGAACAATAAAGTCACTCACAGGTCTAAGTCAATTTATGGCTGGTAGGAAGAGCCACTCTGTAATGACCATTTACACTACATTTGACATGACCATGGATCTAAAACAATTTTCCTTCCTCTGAGACTCTGAATTGAAAGCTCTCAGCTCTTTTTTTTTTTGGTGATGTTTTTCTGAGATTGCTTAGGAAACGAAAAACCTTTCTTCTTTTCTTTTGCTTGTGTTTTTGAACTACCTGACAGGATTCAGATTAAGCCATTTATAGAAATGGAAGTAGAAATCTAGAAATCCTATAATGACATTTGTTCATCCTGCAGCCATACTACACAAGTAGTGTGGGTGCATTTTGACCATCTGTAAAGTGGTCATATAAACATATAGGGACAACTTTGGGCATTACATGGACTAAAATATATTCAGAATACTCTTTAGTGTACAGTTTTGAAGATACTAAAGGTTTTCCAAAACCCAATTTAAGATTTGGGAGATGATCACCAAAAAGAAGGCTTGCAAATTAGTAGCTAAAAATCTAGGCTTTAGTCATCCCAATGTATCCAGTTAAATAATGCGCTTCACTACAAAGCCTTTTTTGCACTTTCTTTCTCTCAGTATCATTTCAAAATTCCTTATCCAGTGCCTGTTTCTTCTTTATATCATATCCCTTTATCTTCTCCCTCCTTGTCATGACTGAAGTAAAATAACATCTATTCCCTAATAAAATAATCTTTCTTTTGAGTCATCTGAATAATTATTTAGAAACTTACAGTGTTTTGAGGCATATTCATAACAAATACATCTGTATGAATAGTTCTGGGGAGAAAAAGGTAGGTCTAAATTACACTACTGAGACACAACTCTATTTTGGAGACAGTTCAGAGCTTCAGTTTTAGGAGCTAGGAGGCAGACCATGGATGACATAGAGTCTCACTCCACTGGGCTGTGTGTCCCTGCAGAGTGGCTGACCACTCTGTGGACTAGAGCGTGAATCTACAGACCTGCACTGTGAGCAGACGTACAGGACCACCAAATGTTGGATTCAGAAAGGTAGTGTGTTACATCTCTGTCACTTTCTCATGCTGTGCAAAAACAGGAGGCTAAAACTTACTTATACACTTACCAAGCATGTATATATAGGGGTTAAACAGAAGTAGCCAACTTTTCCTATGCAAGTAATCTGCAAAACTGGTACATTTTAAAAGGTATGTCATCTTGTAAATGAACTTCAAGAATTAGCTTCACAATCTCTTTCTTATAGGATTTACAGGAGTAGAAGCTGGAAGAGCAGTGTGATGCTTTAAGACATCTTAAATGACCTAAGATGTCTATAGCTCTATGTCTCTTAGCCTGGAAGTTGAACCCCATCCCTAAAGTTAGACAGTTTTGATACAATGAAATATATTTTGTTCTATGATTAAAATGTACAGGCCCAATATTATTTTCCTGTAATCATTCATGGAAACGTCAGTAGTTTACCTGAATGTTAGCAAAAATTTGTCCAAAGTGACTTTAACCTGAAAAAAAGTAGATATGTTTGGAAGGGTCACTTTTTTCTTTTCATTATGACTATATATTTGTATAATTAATCTATTTCTGTTTACATTTCTTCTTAACATCATATTTCAAATTCTGCTCTTGTGTGAATTGATGCAGCAGTCCCATTCATGTTGTCTGATAGACTCCAAGAACCTAGAAATTCAGATTATCAGATGTGTTTCTTAGCTTTTGAAGGCAATTCACTGTAACGTAGCTTTCTTTGATTCTCTTTAGTCACTGAAGATTTCATTATTCTAAATTTATCTACATCTACAGAAGAGATTTTGATATAAACCAGAAATGTGCCACTTTGTTTGCTGAGTGGTATTTATACCATATTTGCACAGAGCAACATAAGAAGCTCCATCTACACCTTGGATTATGTGTGTATGGTATCAAAACTATCAGCCAAAATCAACCTGCTTGTTCTGATTGAACAACCTAATTCTGAAATCTAGTGGTATACTGATTAATAACTTCTCAGAGGCTAACAGGGACTAAACTTCTTAAACACACCTTTGCTCTCCAATTCTCAGAAACAACAGTAGAAGTAAAATCTGAAAGAACAGGTACATTATTGTCATTACTGTAGGTTTAAATTCCTGATATAATTTCTCTTTTTTTTTCCTATATATATTCCAAAGAAGTTTTTGTTTAATATGTGTGGGAGCAAAGTTTACACTAAAATATCAGAGGTCACCAAGATACCAGACTTGGCCAAATTAAACGTCATCATTTCTTGAAATAGGAAAATCAATCAAAATAGCTGAGCTTCCTTGAATTCTAAAAATGGCATTACTACTCCTGTCTGACTAGGGTGAATACACAACTGTCTGGTTTTTTTGTTTGTTTTGCAGTCTCAGTAGTGTGATTACACATGAAAGTTCCATCCTAAACTTGTTTCTGTTGTTCCTGTCCTCTCAGCTTTTCATAGCCTAGCTCTCTATTAAAAGTATGCATAGATGCATGAAGGCAGCTTTAAGTACTCCCCTCTTTTTTTTTCTGCTAAATTTGTTTAAAGAAGTTTCATTGTAACCATGAGCTGCCACCTTACAATGCATGACGTACCTGCAGGACATTGTCTACTCCATTACACAGCTCCTTCAACAGAGTTAGAGACGGAGTCTCCTGCCCCACTAATTTCCATCCATATAATAAATTGTGCTTGTGCAACCATAGCACAACTGTGAGTATTTAGCTGTTCAGTGTAACTTAGGAAGCTGATATTACTTCCTTTAGTGAATGTAGATGTGGGGAAAATCAGTGTTTTCCCACATGATCTCAAAATCACCATTATGGCTTGTGCTTATAATTTAAACCTACATTTATGCTCTGTATCTATACACACATATGAAGCACAGAGTTCCAGGCAGTGTCTGAGACTGGGAAAGGTTCAGTGCACCCTCTCTGACCAAGCCCACAAGGTTCTGGCTGTCAGTCAGTAAAGGACTAATTTCCAAAAAGCCACATGTCAAAGGTGTAATCTCCCTAGAGAAGCTCTGGGTTGGCTATTGGCCCCTTACTTATCAAGCTGAAGAATTCTTTCCAAGAAGTTCTTTGAGCAAACGAGAGTCAAAGAGTGCTTTCCCATTGGGTAAGAGATAGATAGTTCTCTTTCATCATCATTGGTATAAGTCCCACTAATTAGATTGTCCCAGCAATAGATGAAAGATAGCATAATATTATTTCCCTTCACCTCCCTTCCCATCCCAGAGAGAAATTTAATTTTATTTATGCTAACAATCAGACCAAAATAAAAAGACCTCTATATTTACTTTATCTACAATCCCTCCTTCCCTTTTTTTTTCTAACACATTTCTGCAGATCAGCATGCTAATGATGTGTCTTATTGGGAAAGCCCAAATATTTGACTTACAGCACTCTTGTCTGCAGCAGATTGCTGCATACAGTCAGCTACTGGTGAAATGCAGGCTACAAGAGTTTGTACTGGTGGGAGTTGTAGCACTGCACATTATCTGCTACTCATGAATATCTGCACCCACCTACTTTTAAAGAAATTATGTACCTCAAAATTCTAATATAAATTGCTAAGTGCTTTATGAGGCACTGGGATATTTTTAGTTTCATGTGATGAAGCATGTCCTGAAATAACCTAGTGCAACATCAAATGAGTTAGTACAGTTGTAGCCCACAGGGAGAGATGACTCTGTGATTTTGAAAATCATGGAAGTTATTCAATCAATTCTGGGCTGCTTACTGAATAAATTGGCTGGAAAATCAGGGTGACCAGTAGGTATCTAATAATCTAATGCTTAGACGATTTTTGAAGGTGAGAGAACAGGCTGTTCTTATTAAAAAGGTCATTTAGGGAGGAGGAGGAGATCTCTGATATAATCTATTTCTCCTTTTTCATTTGAGTGTTAGCAGTTCTACTGCTAAGCACTAGGGTTCACTTTCCTTACCCAGTTTTTTGCTTCTGAGTCAAACGGGAAGTGTTGTTTAAAATTATCATGAGGGGAAACCTCCTGGACAGCAGCCAAACATCCTGTCTTCACATTGCTCCAAGTCCTCACCAGCTGGTTTGGAATTTAAACTCTGATCTCCTGCCCGATGACACAATGAACTGCCACAAGAGCGTCTGGTTGGCTCCAATTAAAATCTTTCAAATCTTTTGCACTTTTTATGGACTGTGAATGTTCTTAAGTCCTTTGCAACCACTTCATCCCTGCCCCCACCAATCTCCAGGCATTTTGTGTGTCAGGCAGCCCATCTCCAAATGTGCTGGTTTTATTTGACCTATATTACAATGCAAAGCTACTTGGTTCTTTAATTCACTGCCAAATAAAGCTGTTGTTATCTCTGGATGGATAAAGGGAACTAGGCCAAATGGTGATAAAGTCTCAGGGATGAAATGAGATTAAACTAATTCTACCTCACCTTGCTATTTGCTAATTATATATGCACTGGTCAGCAGAGCTCACTGTCTGTCTAATCATATGTCTAAAGGTCAATTAAAAGGGGCTAATGTCCGCAAATTAATATCCAGTGAAAAGCATTAATTGGCATAGGGGCTATGGCTGTCTTTTTCTCTTTTTTGTGTGTTTTCAAGACATTTTCAGGGCATGATACTTAATGTATAAAATTACAGTGTACTTCTAAAACACAAGAGGATTTCTCCCTCTTGTTTTATTTTTTCTTTAAAATTCAAAATGACTTGGCAAACACAATTCTAATGCAGATCTACAACCAGGTCAAAGAACTATCTCTCATTTCTTTTTTAATTAACACTTGGCAAGATTGTTAAGGAAAGCATTTCTCAGAGAGCTGGAGACACATTAGCACCAGAAACCTCTCCAGGGCATCAAACAATGCTGAGAAGCTTCCATGGAAGCCCTTTTGGAACAGTTGCTCACTTTACAGATCCCTCTATGAAATGGTTGGCTTATAAACAAACTCAGGAGAGGGAAGGGGAGAGATGAAGTTTAGTAACCCCTGGCCTGCCCTGTTTGAAAACACAGACAACAGAAAGTGGCAGATGAGGGCAGAGGTATAATCAGCTGTTTTCAGACTGACTTGTGTATCCCAGCAAACCAAGGGCTACATCTCCTGGATCCTTTTCCTTCTTGGCCCCAGCTCTTGCACAGACATCCGGGCACTGAGGCAAAATAAGTACAAGTGACAGGAAGATCAGGCCCTCTCACTATCACATCCGAGCTCACCTCTGCTTAGCAGGTGAGATGAGGATTTGCTCTTGAAACACCCAGCTTGCCAGTCTCCCTTCCCATTTCAAAAGAGGGAATAAACCAAAAACGTTGGGGAGATATCTGGAACACAGAGGTCACCACTAAGGGAAAGAGAGCTGGGAGGGCAGGGAAGAGGGCAGGAAAGTAGAAAGGCAAGAGAGCAAAGCAGTATGGACAAAAGGGCTGTCAGAGAAATACTTCTAGCTGCAATGTCCTCTAACTGAAACAGGTGTGAGAGAGGCACAGGGGAAAATGGAATCAAAGCATTAAAATGAACAAGTTTGCACACAACTGGTCTTTTGAATTTCAAACGATTCATGGGTCAGGAGCAAGGAGTGGGGTACTTAAGTTCAAAATAAGAGCATACAGAATATGAAAGATAGAAACCTGAACAAATGCCAGAGTTTCAGGCAGTGTAATTTCTTTGAGACAGGACACATATGGAATAAGTTGCCATCAAAGCAATGAGCATTAGCAGATGTCTAGACATCTTTATGAAAAGAGAGGCACTGTCGGGTATAGCATGACACAGCAGGGAGGTGAGATCGCATTTGAAAGTGGACTGTCTTTTTTCCAGAAGAATAGCTGCCTGCATCTTTACAGGAGTAGACTAACATTCTTCTGGAAATCTAACTGCTGTAACATTTATAAATGACTATTTTAAATTAGTCAGAGATTGTACAGTCAGAACTGCTAATGCAGAATCTTTTGCTTTTATTCATATTAGAGAAGCCAGCAAAGCATCTTATTTCAACCCAAATATATTATGTCTTCAGTAAATATCCATTTACTTCTGGATATTGCATATTTTGTAGACCAGCATCCACTACCATTGGCTGCTGACATACTGGGAAGTGGAATATGACAGTTGACTGAGCAAGAAAAAGCATATCCAGCCCTTCAAATTCAGTGCACCTCCCATTGCAGGTAAATATCCAAAAAGGAAACCCCACTGTACCTGCAACATGGGTACAACTTGTAACCAAGTTGGCTAGCTCAGTATTGGTAATGGTGTGGCTCCATGGCACTAAGGTTCCGTTTATTTAAGCCAAGCTTGGGTCAGTGGCACAAACTGCCAGCTGATGAAAGGTGCCCTTAGAGAGATTCTGTGTCACAACACCACCGACTTTTGAAACTACAGTAGTGCTGAGAGAGACCTGACAGAGGAAGGAAGCCCATCTACAAGCTCATCTATGTATAGAAGTTTGTAAAAAAAGCGATTTCTTCAGCTTTACATTTTTTCTGTTTATTCTCGTGTCTCTTTTTGCTGTATAGAATTGTGTTGAAATATTAGTCCGCTTTGATTTCCACCATTAGTGCTTTAATCTCCACACCATTTATATATGCACACACATAAACCAAAACCAAATAATATTCTATTTTTTTGCAATTTTTCTTTAAGTGTCAGGTAAATTAAGTCTCATCAGAAGCCTATAGAATTATCTGAGTAGTTACCAAAATCCTTTAAAATATTTTAGTACAAATTATTAGTCCTATATGTAATAAAAATATTGTTTGGTGAGACTTCATCAAAGACTTCACCTATTTTACATCTACTGCTCTGCCATATGCAGTAGAGTTAGCTGTTCACACAGCTATGAGGGCTGCATAAATCAGACAATGTCACTATAATATGTAAAAGATTGTTCAAAATGTGAAAAAAAAAACATTAACAAAAGACAGTGAAACAGTCTTACTACTATTGATATTTTTCTTAACATGCAGTAGGTGTAAATTTGGTCTCAGAATTTCAATATTCAATTTAAAAAGACTTGTTTAAGAACAATTATCCAGCTGGAATTGAGGGTTGGCAGGCACCAATCTGGAGTAGAACATAGGCTGTAACATTTCACTTGTTTGTTCTTTATTGGATACATCATGTAGTAGTTAAGAAACAGGTCGTACAGAACAATGGTAAGTCTGTATTCAAAATCAGTATATGGATCAACATCTACTAGAAATTTTTTATGATGTCTACTCTCTCTTAAAGAAAAATTACCCAAACCATTAAAAGTTTCAAAAGCCAAAGGTGTTAACAGAGAGTAGTTTCTATTTATAGCAAATATTTTTCAAAATAATTATTTTTTAGTTATAAAATATTGCTTTATATCTGTCAGGCAAAAATATCAGGAAACTTACATGGATGAACAAGCTGCTGCTGGCAAAGCTCTAAATGAATGGGATGTGTTCAGAAGCTGGGAGTAGGCAACTTGGGAGGAATATAGAGACACTGCCTGAGCATGCAGAAATGTGGATAGGAAAGCCAAAGCCCACCTGGCACTCAGTCTGCCAAGAGATGTCATAGGCGCCAGTATATGCCAGGGCTGACAGCATGGGAAGCAGCTTTGCAGAAAACGACCTGGGTGTCCTGGTGGACATCAAGTTGAACATGAACTGGCAATGTGCCCTTGCAACAGAGAAGGCTAGCAGGCTACATTAGGAGAAGTGTTGCCAGCAGGTTGAGGGAAGAGATCCTTCCACTTTATTCAGCTCGGGTGAGGCTACAACAAGAGTACTGTGTTCAGTTCTGGGCTATCCAGTACAAGGGAGACATGGACACGCTAGAGAGAGTCCAGTGAAAGGCTAGTAAGATGAAAAAGAGACTGGAGCATCTCTCATATGAGAAAAAGCTGACAGAACTGGAATCATTCAGCCTACAGAAGAAAAGGTTCAGGAGAGATCTTATCAGTATATATAATACCTGAAGGAAGGTAAAGAAGATGGAGCCAGGCTCTTTTCAGTGGTGTCCAGTGACAGGACAAGAGGCAATGAGCCCAAGTTGAAACATGGGAGATTCTGCATGAACATGAAGAAACGCTTTTTTTACTGTGAGGGTGATCAAAAACCGGCACAGATTGCACAGAGAAGTTTTGGAGTCTCCATCCTGGAGATACTCAAAATCCATCTGGACACAGTCCTGGGAAATCTGCTCTAGGTGGCCCTGCTTGAGCAGGGGGTTGGACACGATGACCTCCAGAGGTCCCTCCCAATCTCAACTTTTCTGTGATCCTGTAACCTTCTATACTAATCTTTTATACAATTGACCCTATTTACAGAGGACAAATATTATGAAGTAGAGCAAATGCAATATGTGAAATAGGGTTTGATGTTAGGCAAGTGTTCAGTATTGCATGAGGAAGAAGCAAAAAAGCAAAATTCCTTTACTCTAAATTTAAACAACCCATGTAAAAAAATGTGGATTATAGAAGTGATTTTAAGATTTGTTCATGAACAAATCATGTTATAAAAAACAAAAAACAAGTCATAAATGGCATTGTATTGAATGGCAGGAAGAAAATAATAGTATTGAAAGGAGTCAATGTTAAGCCCTGTAGTAGTTTACATCTTAGTTAATGAACTGGAAAAGGGGATTAATGGCATATAAATGAAACTCACAAATGAGCATCTGTTGAACTCTTTCAGATATATATATACATATATATACATTTAAAGTGATGGGATAGGATCACATGGAAATGGAAGCCAAAAAGATAAAAAACAGTTAAGGAAATTGTGTTCATCACAGAGAAAATAAATTAGTGAGTTTGTACATGTACACACACATATATTGTGTATATACATAAAATGAGAGAGGAATGTGAAAGAGTAATATTGAAAACCAATAAAGGAAAATAAATTACCTCAGGTTTGAGAGAGCGCAGCACAGAAAACCATGGAGTTTTAGGCTTCCTAACTGTGTTTTGAAGGGTCATAATAGAGCCTCATCCTGTAACACATGGGCATCTCAAAATTTTCAGAACATTCAACCACATGATAGCCCTGCAAGGAACATATTTTTAAGACTATTATTTGAAGATAATATTAGTTTTATGTTACAGTAGGAAATCAGATATAGTAAGATTAGAACTAATAGAGGACTTTCCTAGTAGTAACTATACTAGAAGTGAAATTTGAGCTGAAGTAATTATAATGAGTTAATTAAAGTCATCAGCTCTGCTTCCTACCCTCTCTCTCTTCTTGGTTGCACTGTCTTAATGGTAGGAACATTTCCACTGGCAAGAAATCCAAGCTTCAATCACTTCTATGTAGACAGAACTTCCAAGCTGAGTGCTTTAACTAGTACTAAAAACTATTCTTTACCACAACTGCCAGAGGGAGTTCAAACTCACTGGCCAAAAATGGACAGAAAGAAAAGAGAACAAAGATATATTGTGGGTCTGAATATAAGTAATACAATACATAAAATGATTTGATTGCAGAAACAAACATTCTCCATTACGCTGAGTATTGACATAAAATAGGTTGAAATAAACTTAACAACCAGCTATATTTACAAATGCTTAACCTCTGTAATAAATAACCCCTATGAAAGAAATAATCTTCCAAAAGTGTTAATGCAGCAGCACTGACCTGAAAATGACTAATTTCTCATGATTAGTTTTAAAGTTCCTGAGATCTTGATGACCTCCTCCTTCACCTAAAAGAACTCTTCCTTTAACTACACTGTTAATATGGCTATGAGGCCTCATAGACTTCAAATTCTTTTGATACGTAATGCAAGACATTGTTTCAGTGTAGACTTACTTTGCTGTTTCCAACTTGTTCAGAGAAGTCACATACATTTTTTGTATAAGCAGGTTTTGGGCCAGATCAGAATGCCAGCTGTCTAAGACACTGTGCCATTCATGTAACTCTTTGAGCTGGCATAAAATTATGGACTCTGTAGAGTGTGTTTTTTGCATTTTCACAGAATTATAATCTAGTCATTTGGGGCTAAATCCAAATCAGATTCATATTGTTTTGTGATCTAGTAATGTTTTCCATTATTGATTGTGGAAGCATGGCCTTCTATACTCTTGAAGGTTTTGTTTTTCGTATGTATACATTAATGCCATCAGTGGCTCTCTCTGGAGACAGATTCTTGGAGATTATCAATCCCTTCTTACTCTTTTCTTCCTTTGAGAAAGAAGTTTACACCTGTGATGGATTTTCCTGGAGAAGAAAAATTGTGTGATCTTAAAAGATCTTTCTCCTTTTTTCCTGTGAAGCTTGTTGCTTCAGATTCTTAGGTACTTCCTTATTTCTTTCTATTAGTTACTCATACATTCTATAAAATTAATGATTTCTGCTGACAGTCTTTAGAGATATTCATAGATGAAAACAACTGTGGTCTGAGGTACAAAATGTTATAACCTTTGGTACTAATGTGCCTCCTTACTCCAGCACTTACATTTTGAAGAAAAGTACTTGTTCTGCTGCAATTATTGACAGAAAACTGGGGGGAAAGAAAGAACTGACCTTATAGATTTCTCCAGTACAAGACTGTTCCTGTGCAAGAGAAAAGGTCCCTCCAATCTCAACTATTCTGTGGAGCTCAGTGTTAACCCTCTCATCATCATAGCTGAGTTACAAAGTTCAAGGTCATAACACATTTGTCCACCTTTGATAGTGGAAAACTATGATTCATATCAGATTCAGTGTCAAAGAGAGTTCAGAAGTTTGTTACAGTAGTGAAAAATGATTTCAGAAGATACCTGAGATGTTTATATATCACATTGTTGTCATTACTGTTCTCCCATGAGACTAGGTCTTGGATTCTGAACTGTTCTCATGTCACATAGTTTTGCAAACTCCATTAGTACTCTTTCACCTATGACTGAATTGAATAGTGTTTCTTTAAGGGACTGGAGGAGGTCTTGGGCTCACATTAAACATTTGCCAAACTGTTGGTTAAGAACCCTTCAAGCCAAGCGACTGCATCCGCTATTCAAGGTAAGTCAGGGATATCCAATCCTCCTAACTTTAGGCATATAATTTACTTGTCTCTCAAAGTTAAATTCCTGCTCTGAATAATACCCTGGAGGAGCTTGTCTTTTTGCAATAATTATACAGGAAGCTTAAGGTGACTGGCCTTATATCTTAGTCATACTTAAATGCCTGAAGTTCAAAGCTGTTAAGATCCCTTTCTTGTGTTTCTCTTTTCCTGAGTAAGTGGTCTAACTACTTCACTGTTATTATGAAAAGACATTTCTTTAAAAGAATTGTAGATACCTTACCTGAATAAGTAGAATTCAGGACTGTGCATTCTAGGAAGAATGAGACAGTATTTCCTGAACTGAATCAGTCCTAGATAGGAACATGATTTCAGATATGCATTATTCCTCATGTTTCCTCTTGAATGCCCACACACCCACGTCCATCAGGGAATTGTTTATGGTAAATTGCATGCCCAGAGAATAGGGGACCAAGGCCCAAGAGTAGTATTTATTAAGTATCTGAACCTTATAGTAGCAACGTTTTAGACAGGTTATGTCTGTGTTATTCACAGCTCTGTGTTCTGCCTGGTGCCAGAAATAAACCTATACCTTTGCATCTAATTCTAGATCAGATTCCCAACTTAATTTCTGAAGCCACATGAACAGTGAGCCATTAGATTCACACAGATGCAGTGAGATTGCGGTAGCTCTAAAACACATGAGCAACATGCTCACTGAGTGTGGCCCTGAACCTTTTGAAGAAGAAGCAACCAAGCAAATAGCTACCTTAGCCCAGTGTGGTGGCTGTGCTAGCTCAGCTGATACAGTGAATTAGAAATATAAAAACATGGTTAATTAGCCTGAATACAATACTTATCCCTAGCCAGCACCCAAAAACAGAACTCTGCATGCTGCTGTGGATAGGCATAGGTAGTCCCACAGCTGCTCAGTGGTCACTGGCCTGCTCAGCAATGTACAGTGCAGGTCTGCCTTAAGGACCTTGTTTGCACTTAGCCCTAAAGGATTTGCCTGAAATAACAGAGGATATATCTTTTTTTTTTTTTTTCAATGAAATAAGTCCAAATCTTTTTGAGGCCCAGGCTAGCATTAGAACCACTGTGCCTTCCATTCCTGACAAACATCAGTGATTTAATAATACTTTGATATGTAACTGTCTAGAACACACACCTAAAGCAGTACAATTGGTTCTGGCTCTCCACTGGTGAGGAATATTGACAAATCAGAAGGAATCTGAAAAAAGTTACACAAGTAATAAAAAGCTAAAGGGAATGATACAAAAGGAAAGACTGAAAGAGCTAAATAATGTATTTTCCATGTTTAGATCATAGTCAAGATGGAACATGGAAAGGGTTGATTAATATTTAAAGGATGAAAACGTCATAACAAAATCTATATTGATTAGCATAAAGAAGTCTCATGGTTTGGGCTGGAGTAGCCACTAAAAAGAATGACAAATGTAACTTCTTTCCCCTTCAGAGAAGGGATAGTATCTCCTTTCAGGGAAAGAAGTTATGACAGAGAAAAGAGAATTGGAGTTTAAAAAGAAAATAAACTACTTTAATGAAAATACTAATAAAATAGTGAAATATATACAATATATAGAAAACTGGAATCAAGCTTCCAGGATGACATCATATCACCAACAGGAACTGGGGAAGTCTCAGACTGGACTTAGTGATAGACAGGAATTGGATTTTGGATCTGGAGTCAGGAATGCACAGATTGGGATCAAAAGCAGATAACAGTCATCCTTGGACATTTGCCATTAAAGAAAGAAGGCTGATCCTTTGATCCCTCAGCTTTTATTCTGTGCATGCTGATCACTCTGGAAGCTGACAGCGTCTGAAAAAATAGACTGTTAATTTCAGAGACTTCAGTTAGTTAGAAGAGGCTTAGCTGAAAAGTAAAAATACTGAACAGAATATTGGTTCTCTTTTGTCTCAAAACAGATAGACTTTATAGCAATGAAAAATGGGCCTGAATAAAGTAAAAACTCTGGAAAGCTACAATATTAAGCTGAGTGCATATTAGTACTTCTCTGCATTAAAATGTGTGTTCCATGTCCCATGTCCCTGTTACCTATCAGAGCGTGAAACTGTCTCTTGAGAGAGAAGTTGAGGAAGTTCTACCACTCTCTTACAGTTAAAATTTGACTGGACAAATTATTACAAAATTAATTACAAATTTACAAATTATTATGTATTTAATATACCATACCAGTGAAGACTCAGACTAGTTATGTCTTGAGCTTTTTGAATGCCTATTATCTGCAGCTGAACAAGAGTTTTCCAGATATCTGTGGCTACTGACTGAATAATTTGTGATTTTGGAACAGAACATAGAAAGTATCAGTTCCTGGGATGTGGCTAGTGGTGCATCAATGAACTTACCCTGTCCCATCAAAAGCTGGTTCATCATGTGGGAAGAATTTAATCCCTGTAGGTACCTAATAATGCTTTAAATGAAATTGACAAAGAGAAATTCGCATCACCTGCCAGGAGGATCACCTGCAAACTAGATTTATCTCTTTCCTATTTCCATATTTTGATGCTGGTTTCACCTGGCGATGAGGTTGTTCTTTCTTCTCTATCTGCCTGGTAGAAAGCAAATGCATTCCCTTTCCAGATCAAGATCTTAGTCTTCTGCATTTGTTCCTCTGTCTCAATTCTCCTTTCATTAGGACAGCATATTTACAGGAAGGAATTCTTCCCTAGAGGAGTCAGTAAATCTGTGGAGCCCTTCCCGCACTGACAGCATACAAAAAAACAAAACTTGAGAAGAAAATTCTGAGTGCAAATTCATGAAATGTGTGGGCTCCCATTGGAATCATAGAAGAAAGAATCATAGAATATCCTGATTTGGAAGAAAGCAAAGAAGATCATCAAGTCTAATTCCTGATTCCATACAGGGAAATGTAAAAGTTAAACTACATATCTAAGAGTGTTGTACAAACATATCTTGAACACTGACAGGCTTTGGGACACGAACTCTCCCCTGGAGAGATTATTCCAATGACTGACCACCCTCCTAGTAAAGAACATTTTCTTAATAGCCAATCATCTGAACTTTCTGTGATGCAGCTTTTTAAGTCATTCCTGCAAGTCCTATCAACAGACACCAGAGAGAAAAGACCAGTGCCTCCCTCTCTGTTCCTCCTGGTTATGAAGTTGTAGACATCAATGAGATCACTCTTCAGCCTCCTCTTTTCTAAGGTGAAGAAACTATGTACCCTAAGCCACTCCTCATAAGTCTTGCATTCTAGTCCTTTCACCATCTTTGATGCCCTCCTTTGGACACATTCTGATATTTCTGTATCCTTCTTGTGGGGACCAAAACTGCACACAATACTTCAGTTGAGGCTACACCAATGCTGTGTACCATGGGACAATTACTTCTTTCCACTAGCTGGCTATAGCGTACTTAATGCACTCCAGGATATGGTTGGCCCTGCTAGGTCATGTTGTTGACACATACTGAGTTTACCATCAATCAAAATCCCCATATCCCTTTCTACAGGTCTGTACTCCATCATCTTGCCTCCCATTCTATACATACATTCAGGATTACACTGTTCCAGGTGCATAAAATGGCATTGTTAAATTGCATACGATTGGTGATTGCCCAGTGCTCTAATCTATCAAGATCTCTCCATAAGGCCTCTCTGCCCTCAAGGGAATCAACAGCTTGCAAACTTACCTAGTGTGCAAACAACTCCTCTTTCCTGGTCACTGAAGATAATTAAAGGGCCCTAAAAGTAAGCCCCGTGGAATCCCACTGGTGACTAGCCACCAGACAGATGTTACGTCATTTACTACAAAGTCTTTGAGCCTGACCCTTCATCCAATTGTTCACCCATTGTAACATGTACAAGTCTAGCTGTATGCTAGATATTTTTTCCAGGAGGATACTGTGAGAGGCAGTATCAAAAGCTTTGTAAAATAATAAAAAAAAAAAGCCACACCCATTGTGTTCTCTCGATCCACCAGGTGGATAACCTTTTAATGAAAGGATACTCAGTTAATAAGGCATGACTTTACCTTCATGAACCCATGTTAGCTTTGACTGATACCTGCATTGTCTTTTTCAAGTATTTTTTGATAAATCCCAGAATAGTCTTCTCAATAATTTTACCAGGCACTGAAGTGAGACTGACCGACCTATAATTACTAGGATCTTCTTTCTTGGCCTTCTTGAAATCTGTCCCTACCGGTTGACTAGGACTTCTCTAGGTTCCCAGTAGCATTGATAAATAACTGAGAGAGGTCTTGTAATAACATCAGTCAACTCTCTCAGTACCCTGGGATTAATCCCATCACATTCTGATATTTCTGTATCCTTCTTATATTGTGGAGGCCAAAACTGCAGTACTTCAGTTGTATTTTTACTAGCCATTAACTTACTACTTAAATAAATTTGTTGCACTTAAAAATAATTTCCGAAGTTTAGCTTTAGGATATATGTTATTGATTTTCAGGAGAATAAAAAAAATATATCAGAGATTTAGCCTTCATCAGACTGGTATATTTGAAGCCTATATAATACAGCTTTATTTTTATTTCAAAGTGATACTTTGGAGTTCAACGTGTCAGCCCAAGTGTATTAAAAGATCAGATTGATTATACAAGCAAATTTCTTGCTGCACTTTTGTTGTTATTGTTGAAGTCTTGGTAATGACAGTGACAAAATTAAAGTTCTTCCTCATCACCACATAAAAGAGGTAAATCACCTGGGAAAATAAGCTGTAGCTTATTACTCATCATTAGTAATAACTGAAATGCTGCTTTAGTTCCATTCAGGGTGTACAGTGGGAAAGTAAGAATGTTTGTGACAAGTTTAACTGTAGAGTGAAGCAAAAGTATCATGATGTAACCAGTCACATAAACTGATATATGTAAGTGTTAAATTGCCTTTTGTGGGTATAGAATCCACTAATTGTTTTCAGGAATTCAAGATAAGTGACTTGATAATTATGGCAGTTGTTATTTGTTTTGTAATTGTTTTCAGAGGCCTTGCTCACATCAAATTGCCATGGTCTTGGGTTTTATATTAATCAACATAATACATATTTCTTTTTTGTATATCTGTCCTGGTATAGATTTAATATGACTCTCATTCTACTATCTTCAGGGAGCTCCTTAAATGAATATACAGTTTGTTAATGATATATTTTAAAGAATTAATTTTATTAAGTGATCACCAGCATGCCCAAAGCAACAGAGGTACCACAGATAAAGAAGCAGATCTTTGCCTACTGCCTTTACCACTCTGCCTTAGGAACCCTTTTATACTAAAAGACAGTTGTTTGTCTTGGCAGAGCTTATACTGTGCAGCAGCTCCTTCTGGAGAGCAAAGATCTATAGAATCATAGAATCATAGAATTGTCTAGGTTGGAA
>BJBW01000496.1:396-66205 GCA_004320125.1 Scolopax mira | reverse complement strand
GGGCAGCCTGTTCCAATGCCCTATCACTCTTTCGGTGAAAAATTCTTTCCTAATGTTCAATCTAAACCTGCCCTGTTGGAGCTTGATGTAGAATAAGGAATAATAAATTTATCTATCTGTCTATATATCTATCTCTCCCTTTGCCTCTATCCCTTATCAGCCATGACCACATCAAAGAAGAATGTAAAGAGAAGGTAAAAAACTTGCAATAACAGATAACATATTAAAGTGAAATGACTGGTGATTTTTGATAGATGGTACCTAGTCCTGTATATATTCCTCATGTGTTTAAGATTCATGGGTGGGTTGAGGTTTGGTCTATATACAAAACTTCTCTGGACCATTCTGCTAGGAAGGTCCAGGAAATCTCCCTTTTTCTTGGATAATGCACTTGCAGAATTCTCTGTCAACCTTATCTTTCAATCTACAGTTTAATTTTGAATTTTTGTGGAAGCCTCCTGGCCAGTTACTTTAAGAAAGTGAGTGCCTATGTTTTCATAAAAGAGTAGCAATTTAATTTCCATATTTTTAAACTAAGCAGTTAATTTTGAAAGTTTTTCATGTGTTTCTACCAAATATTTTTGGGTTTTTTTTGGTTTTGTAATTAAGATAAATTAATTTAATAAATTGATTATACAATTGGGATATCATTGTCATGTTCAGGTCAAATAAATTATTTTGCAGTAACATTTTAGTTCATGTTTTCCCAGAAGATGCAAAAAATTTTCCATATTGGTTCCACATGAATTGTTGTTTCATCCAGTTTCCAATTTTAGCCTAACAGAAAACTATATTATTTTCCCATTATTATAAGTCTGCCTTGCCTGCAGTGTTTAAAAATGTTATAACCATCTGAAGAGAAATTCTACTGTAGCAAAAACAAAATCCACCAGTGTGCATTAATAAATATAAGCAGACAATAAAATCGTTGAATTTCCCATTATTTTCAGTGGCATAGATTAAAGTCCTGAAACAACTGCATGGCATACAAAGGTATTTAACTGTTAGGTCTCACACCTCAGCAATGCCAAACAACTGAGGATCCATAAGACTCTGGAGAGTCCTTGAACATATTCGTAAATCTAAGATGCTTAAGGGCTCTAGATAACCTGAAAATAAGATACAGCCTTTGGGAGTTGCTTGGTAGTTCTTGGTTTGCTTAACAAGTCTCAGGGACCTTTTAAGTTACTGTCAGAGGAGACTAAGCCCAGATTCCTGACTGAAGATTGTCTCAAAGCTTTTTTCTGGTTTTATCTAGGGGGACAAGAAGCAACAAACAAACAAAAAAAGAAAAACAATACAAAACAAAACAAAATGTAGGTGGAGTTGAATTATCTGCTTCATTAAGATGACTGACTGTATGTCACAGATATTTATTATTGTCTATACAGTTCATATCAAGAAATTAAACTGCTAAGGATTATCAAACAACAGCATTGGTGTTGTAGTATCAAACTAAGTGGGTCTAGTACATTAAATTAGACCTGAATTAAATTCAAATTTTACCAAGTTTTTGCCTGCTTCACTACTGATTGGTTTTCTGACTGGCATCAGTTTTGTTTTCCCTTGGTTCTGGTGTGAATGTCAGTCTGTAACATCTCTCTTCTGGTGTTACAGGTTCATAATCTTTGAACAACTCAGCTTGAGTTCATGCTGGCATGTCTGCTTGTGCTTATTTACCCATACTGATCCATTTGAACTTATTAAGATAATAACTAGGCATTTCAGATGCACCTTAATGTTTAGATGTGACTTGCTGATTACCCTGATACTTTTATGTACTGATGTCATTCTCACTACCTTAAAACTATCCTGAACATTCAGAGGAGAAGGCATATTATTTAGAAAATGGAGCTATGTCCTAAGTCCTAAGAAGATGCAGCTTATGCAAATATCCTCCGTAAGCAATTCTCTGTCTATTTCTCTCCTCTCCATCACCAAAAAAAGCAACAATTCAAACAAAAATAAACCCCTTTAAATGATAATTGACTTACATAAATTTGACATAGTGGTGTGAATCTTGAAGACAACTGTGCACTTCCAAATATTGAGAAAATAGACAGTTGAGTAAGCCGCAGTTTGTAGAGTTCTTCCTACAGAAGGAAAGGATGAGCTCTCCGTTTGTTATATCTGACTGAATATGAGTGTGGCAGAGAGACTCCCACCCATGGGAAAAGATCTCTAATCAGATCACTGCTGACCATGAGACACAAACCAGTAGAAAATCAGGCTTTATTCATTTTAGTGTACTCAAAATGGCTTATTCCTCTTATGGCTTTAGCTTCTCCAGCTGAGCAAATCTCATTTCTTTTTTTTTCTCTTTTGAAGGTCTTACAGTTGGATGAGGACTTTGCAGATATCATAGTGATAAGTTTCTACTGATTTTGGATCTATCTATTCGTGGCACTACCCTGTGCCAAAGAACCATTCTAAGCAATCTTGACCTACCTCAAATGTCTCTACATAATGCTACATCATGTGGTCATTCATGGGTTTATCTGTATTGGTTGCCTCATATCATTATGTTCTCATTGGAAAATTTCTGTTGAGATGGTTACTTGTTGAGGCAAGGCAATCCCCTCACTGATTTGGTGTTGAAGGGGTGACTCAGGAGGGCAAAACACTCGGATTGTTCACCAGTCTCATCCTAAAATGGCTGCACTGGAAACAGAGATAAACTTCTCTTTCTCTCTGGCCTACTAGTAGGTGCTTGGGAATTTAGTTAAGAGTTTGAAATAAGTTCCTGTCATGTTGGAAGTTTGAATTAACAAATTAAACACAGTTC
This sequence comes from Scolopax mira, assembly GCA_004320125.1. Lineage (NCBI taxonomy): Eukaryota > Metazoa > Chordata > Aves > Charadriiformes > Scolopacidae > Scolopax > Scolopax mira. Next base: position 63,420 of record BJBW01000496.1, on the reverse strand, counting down.
ATTAATGATATTTGCAGCCCATGTTGTGCTAATTAAAACCAAGTTATTTTTCCATTATTATTTGCATACTGTTCTGCATCTATGCACTTGGAAGGATAATACTGCCTTGAGATGCCAGTGTTTTAGTATCACTCTGTGCCAATGAATGGAATGAGACAGTATATTCTTAAGCTGTACTGGAGCTTCTTGTTCTTCTGTTTCGAATATTTCACAGCTAATCAACTATGAAATAACAACTGCTTCACAGCCTCGGTTAAAGAAATGCTTGTTTCTATAGTGACAAACAAAATCTGCCTTGTAAACTCATTCTCATATTAAAAAATGTAGTACCTGCAGTCTTTCCAGATCACAAATTAGTTGTGACTGCGGCACACTTAGAGGGAAAAACAAAATAGCAGTAGAAGGCCTAGGGGCATAATGATGAAGGAAGTGCCTCTAAGTCTCTAGGTCAGTGTGATTTTCTATCGTATACTAGTGCCAAGATTAAGGTAATTTGGAAATACTACAAGTCACTGTGCCCATATAGGCACAGTAAGCCTTGGAGTATCCATACTAATCTGAGTGCCTCAAGATTTAAGACACTACCAGATCAACAAGAGTTCAGAGACACTGACAATATATTATCAACAGAACTGACTTGTGAGTACAGCTTTGGAGTCTGATCCTCTTGGCTTTCCAAGTCACAACAGCAGTGAAGCATAACTATTGATTTATGTTAACAAAAACCATCTAGCCAGACTTTAAACTTCTTCATAGTCTCAAGAAAGCTGAAGAATTTCTTGAGTAAAGACATGTGAGAGAAAAGTAAGTAAATTTGTTGTAAGAAAAAAATTTACAAGGCTAGCAGCATATTGCATAGAGCAAGGCAATAGCTAGATTTGTAAAGTTAATGATATTAATGCTATCTTAATCAATAAAGAGCCTTTGAGATAGTAGTTTGACATTCTCTGGGTTGAGTGAGCTTGCTCAATTGCTGTGAAGGTGGTTTTGAGCCATCATCTTCCATGCCTCCTCGTTACCTGGGAAATTTAGTCTGCTTTCTCTATCATTACCCTGTGGCATTAGGACTGATTTATTCAGTTTGGCTGCATAAATAAGTAAGTATCTAAGTAGGAACATTTAGCCAATGGTAAATGCTTTTATCAAAACCTTTTTACCACAGATTCTTTGTGCAGGACAAAATGAAGAGGTTGGACAAATTAAAAAAAATGAAAAGAATTAGGCAAACATGTAAAGCATTCTTTAACTGGGTTAGACATTGACATCCATAATAGCTCATTGAACATATTGGCATCTATACTTAATTAAAGTTACTAGAAGCATGGGCAAAATTGCTAATTAATGTAATTATATGGTTATTTTTTATTTAAACTAGCCACTAAGGAATTTCCCTGTTGTTACAGTTCATGGGCATTGATACATTGGAAATTCTCAATGTTTTTCAAAAGTGTTGTCCCGCTCTGTGAAGGTGGTAGCGACATATATGGTATCTTTCTCCTACACATGATTGGTCTAGGCTGGGAGAATCACTCCATGGCCTGCTGCAGTGAGTGACACTCACAACTGAGATAAATGTGGTAAAGTACATCACAGAATCCAAGGCTAAATAAAGAAAGGTATGGGTCTCAATAAATATCTCAGATCGCTAATTGAGTAGCTTATGGATTATCCAGAAATGCTGAATTATGCACAGCAGGTGGTAAAACACAACAAAATTCTTAAGAATCATAAATGTGGTTTATGAACTTATTAAAATGGTGCAAAGAAATTAAAATTGCTACCACGAGTTAGAAAAGACTACAAACCTCCTTAGAGAAACAAACCAGTACTTTCCTGAGAGGAGGGACCACAATAATTATTTGCATTGGACAATAACATTGTGAGTTTCTGACCTTCTGAAACTCCATCATATTCCCTTAGGGTAGCTTTCACAATCATCACTTGCATCAGCACTGGGTTTGTGTGGCTTCTCAGTGAGTCAAAGTGGCAAAGAGCTGACTGCAGAAAAATAAATCCCTTGTTTTTCACCTGAGTCAGAGAGTTGATCTGACTTGGTAGCTGTACAAGTGCAAGAGCTCAAGAAGGGAGGAGGAACATTATTAGTGGCAGCAGCCCAGTTTTATAACTAGTTAATCCAATGATGAAACCACACCCTTGCTGTATATTTTCTTTCCTCTCTCTCATCTTCTTGAAACGGCTGTGGCCACCCATAAGTCATTTCCAGTTTTAATATTTCAGCCCCTTGTAAGAATAAGGTTCTCTCAGATTCCTCTTTCACATCAGTGGTAATCAAAGATGCAAATTCAGAGGTCTATAAATCCTGTATCTTCTAAAAACAATCGGACACTATCAACTTTGAGACAAAATCTATAATCAGTTTTCATTGCCAATTAAAGTTAATTGTGGTTTTGCATGGGAATCAGATGAAGTTCTACATGGTTCTATCCACTTATGGATAAAAGCAACATTATTTTACACAAATGAATTTCAAAAGCATATTTAGTGTAATGGCCAAGAAGATGTATGAAAACCTTTGAAAATAAGTACTAGAGCTCTTCATTCTGCTTCACCTTACCATTTTCTCAATTGAGAACTGCACTTGCCTGGTACATTAGTAATCTCAGACCAAAGCACCATCTTTTTCCCTTCCCTAGCATGACTAATTATTTAAGTGGTGTATCCTTAAGGAGGAGTCAGGAAGATACCTGTGATTAACACAGGCTGAGATCACATAATGAAGGATATATTTTCATCTCTTTGATCAAAGCAAATGGCATAATGAGGGTATCAGGCCTTTTTTCTCACTAAAACAGAGAGTACGGGAGGATGACATCGCTGACATTCAGATATTCTAGGGGAAGTATGATGTGGTGGGGAGTAGAGATGTTTGTAATTGCTAGTTCAGGGAAGTGTGCTCAAAGATCTATGGCATATAAAGTGTCATATAAGGTCCATACAGTACTGCAAGCAGAAGCCTCTGATATCCACAGAGATATTCAGGGTACAGTTATATGAAATGTAGGGCAGGTATGCTTTCTGCTATCTAATATTCCTCTTCCTTTATATGGTTTCTGGAGCTCAATGGTGAGTGTGTATGTCAAGAATTCTTCTTACTCCCTGGAAAAAAACATATCACTGTTTTGTGTAACTTCATCCTTAGGAATTGTTTATAGGAAGTGTTTCCTTCCTTGGCAAGGCTATTTTAAGAAATCATCCTACTTTACCACAGAAAACTCTACATAGCTCTATACCAACTTGGATAATGTGGGCTGATTTATTTACTTGTTTTTTTGTGTTTTTTGAGAGGTGTTTTTAAAGTCTAGAGTGAGTTAATTATTTTGGCCCATAAGCACTCATAGCAGCACAAGTTGTTCTGTGTGTGTCAAAAAGTTATTCTGTACAACTCTCCTGGTGTCAGGGAGAGCAGGGAAGAGCTTTACTAGTGAAGAAATTAGTTGCATAAATGTGCCTCTGAGTACATCTGAGGAACTAAACATCAAATTTTCCTGAATGAACCTACTTACTTCAATAAGTACTCCGATGTCCATTAGTGTACTAAGATCTTGCAAAAAGACTCCTTTGCTTTAGTGTTGTTCTTTTCCATATTCCTATTTCTTGCAGCATTCCTTCACTTTAACAGTATTTCCCTTTGGCAAAAAGGAATATTTTGTGAAGATCTTTGTGGATGTCACGTAAGCTCACTGTATGGACCAACAATTTCTGTACCACCCAACCCATAGAGGACAATTCAGGAAAGCCTCGATATTACTTGGCCTGCAGAATAATAGTAATGCAATTTTTGTGCTTTAGACTTGTCTTTCCTTTAAAATAAATGTCCTTCATGACACATGTAAGAAAACAAACAAACAAAACAAAGTAAAAAATCCACTGCTTTTCCTTAAATTTCAGTTGTTTTTAAGGGACTGATCTTACTGATCCGTCTTACTTTGTCTCGCCCAGAAAACTGCTATTCTTAACCAGGGCCTTGTGCATACTCTGCTCATTTGGAAAAAAAACAACCATCTCTTGGACTTGTTTGTGGTGTTCATGGGGGGAGTTTGATCCTCTCAACTAAGCATATCTGATCTAAAATAACACTTCCTTGTAATGTTTGATAACCTGGAAGAGCAGAGTATAAAGAAGTTAGGGATGAAACTTACTCTTTTACTGACTCTGGTCTAAGTAGTTAGCTCATAAATTCTGTTATTTTGATTGAAATTTTACAAAGCCTGTGGAAAGCCACAACAGTGCACTGTTTGTGTTGTCAACTGATATAAACTAAAAGTACAAGCTTGAGAGGACCAAATTTCCACTGTTGCACCATAGTATTTCCAAAGATGTTTTCAGGGTCTTTCAGTATGCAATACAGCTAGTAAATGAGCTGTAAAAATGTCTATTCTGCATTTTGGACAAATTTTATTATAACTTTTCAAAATTCCAGGGTAAGATTTGTTGGATAATCTGTCACTGGCACACCAGGAGCTAGTTTTTCCAAAAGGTTTATCACCTATCAGCTCCTAGTTAAGCACCTGATTAATAGTTTTCTGCAGTGTCCAAATTCCATTTAGGCATCTAAATGAAGTGTGAAAATTTCAGAAGTACTCTTTTTGCCAGCTATGGGACGCTAAGCATTTTGGAATAGATGACCACTTTAATAAGGTCCTTGCATGGAAACTGAGCTCTTTTTAAAAAAAACAACTATGAATAAAGTGTGAGAGTTGAAAATATTTTAGTACAACTTTCAAGAACCGTAATGTTGTTTCCAGTTGTATCTACTTAATATATTGTTAAACCAATAGTCTTTAGTCATAACAATTGGTGTTGACACAAATAAATCATTAATTTTCTCTTAACAAAGTCTCTACATGTAACTCCAACAAAATATTCTGTTAGTGATTTAAAGTTTAATATCAAAAATTCTATTCCAAATGTCCCTATACAAACATTAAAAATAAAGTTGTGGATATCAGTCTCTGTGGCAAGAAATGCATAATGAAGATGAATTCCAAACTCATATATGAAGTGGCAGGAAAAAAAATGAAAACACAGATGATATGCATATTGCAACAGCAAATAACATGTCTGTTAAATGTCAGGGGAAGACCTGGATATAAAATATTTCCCATATCATTTTCTTTCCACAGAAAGGACCCACAAGGCACAGAGCACATCCCAACAGGTAAATTTTGCAACAGCCAAAGAGGCTCAGAATTATGTACACAGGAATAACAGAACATGGAACCCTATAGGTCATCACTTTCTTCTCCATAGCTAGGTATAAAGGTATTGAATTCCTTGATGGGAATATGATTTTTTGAACTTGCTTCTCTGGCAGGATCTGAAATATAAATGTCCTGAGTAAACATAGGATACTTTGTTTTGGCAGATAGCTGCTCATGCTGTATATTTAAGTGAATTATAAAATCAATGACTTTACATTTATCTCCTGTTTCCATGAGATATTATGGGACTGGGTAACTTGTATGTTTCAAAATATGAAATAACTTGAAATAAAGAATTAACATATTAAAACAAATAACATTTTTAACCTGTTACAGATATCTTTTGCCATTCATGTTGATATTACTAGTTTTAACATTTTGAAATCTCTTGATGTTTTGGGGGTTTTTTTGTACAGTTTTCATTAGTTAGCCAGACCTCAGTCTAAATACAAAAGTGATGATACCATTAGAAACTGTATTGCATAAGCTTATGGACAGCACTTAGCAGAATTAAAAAAATAATTCATATTAACTTCTAGTTAAGGCATTCATAAATAGATGGTTTGGATTTTTTTTTTCCATCTCTGCTGCATGACATGAAAAGAAACAGACTGAAATAGACATGTGAGGTATCCTCCCTTAGGAAAGACCTTCCATTTTATTCAACATCCTGCATGTATGTGTCCGCCAAAGGTAAGAGAGATGGTAATGACTCAGGAAAAAGAGAACTTTGCAAATCTGAAAACAATCTGAAAAACAATTAATAATTGAAGTTAATAATTCTGTAGTGTGAAAAAAGAGAATTGCATTGTAAGCTCTCTTGCTAGGCATGAGCAGGCTGAGGGAATGCAAGTTCCTTTCCCACATCCTGAAACACTTCCACAGTTTGCACTGATGGCTGAGGAAAGATGGAAAGATGTATGAAAAGCAAAAAGAGCTATGCTTTATAGGTAAAAATGGCATGTGATAGTTGTGTGAATATGAATACTTTAGTCAAAACAAACAATTTTTGGGATACATATGAAGGTTACATATGTCACATAAGAGTGCTATCACTAACATTTACTAGAACATTTATTTCATAATACTTATATTGGAATTAAAATTTGTAAATCAGGAGTAGACAAGTCTCTGGTACGTCAGAAGACTCGGCACCATAATTAGATTTTAGAGGAACTAAGAACAAAGGAAAAAACTCCAGCCTACTGAAGCTTATGATAGAATAAATTGCGCTGAAGTTAGTCTATGGAATAAGTCACTCGAAGGGCATGTCTGTTTGGGATATTGTAGGCAGACAGAATCTCTTTTTATGCAGGCTTTGAGCCAGCAAGACCTGGGCAGTGTAACATCAATCCAAAAACCATGTAGCCATTTTACTGCAGCAACACAAACACAGGATCTTCTCAGGGTATATTATTTCAGGATCAGCAATACACCGATGCTGCAATGGCCCTCGTAACATTGACTGTTTTTTCATTACCTGCAACCTACCACGCAGACACAGCTAAAGGCTAGTTGGACATATTTTTTTTCTAAGGTAAGTGTCAATCTGACAGGACAGGACAAAACTGGAGAACTGGGCTGCAGCTTTGGTACATCAGAGTAATGATCTCACACCGAAAAGTATGCAGTAAGACAGGTAAGTAAGTGTAGAGATGCATACATTCTAACTAGTGTGATCAGGTATTTGAAATGCAATTGTCCCCTTCTGTAGGCAAAACTTCTAATTCTGAATAAAAAGAACTTCAAATATGAGAAACAATTGAGCACATGATTCTTTCCACTGGACCCAGCAGAAACTATTGCTCAAAATAATGTAAACAGGGTTATCTTCAATCTTAGGGTCAGGGCAGAAAGCTCTGTTTGACGAAATGGAGAGTAAGCCAAAAATCTTTCTTCTGGTATTTCCTGAGAAGTGGTTGGGGTTTTTTTGGTTTGGTTTTTGTTTTTTGTTTTTTTTTTTTTTACTTGCTGTAGGGTTTCTTTAAGTCTGTATTTATGATTTCACTTTTTTTGGCTTTAAGGTAGCTTTCCTGACATGTTTTAATATTTCATGCATGGTGCTAAGAGTTTGTGGCATAATGAAAAAATGCAAATAATTTATTTGAACAAATTCATTGGATTAATTATTCACAATGAATAATTGACCACCTCTGCCGATACTATTCACTCTCTTCACTTTCTTCTGTCCTTGGTCCAAGTCACATTAGATGATGAAGTAAATAGTTAATAGAAATGCATCACACGTTGGAGCTGGGATTCTGTTTTGGAAGTGATTATTCTCTAAGCAAACATTCACAAGCTTAGAAGGAGAGGAAGGGTGACTGAAAAATACAGCATGTGTGTGAAAATGTGGGGAGGAAAATATGATAGGAAGAAGGAAAGAAAGAAGAAAATATGCACCTACACTTGATGTAATCCTCCCTTAAAGCAAATACTCACTATATCTTTATCAAATCATTTTGTAAACCAGGACTGTATGTAAATCTGCATTACTGCAATTGATATGAATCATCTATTTTAGTAATGAAAGAAAGCTATTAATCATTTAATCCCAGTTTTCAGCCTCTAGTGACTGCAAATGTAACTATCTTCAGCTGGAATCCTCAACTAAACACAGATGTTGACGAGTCAAACATTGCTCAGGAGGTTACTTTCAGCAAGTGATCTGTCATTGCCTGATATACATTCCTTTATAAGAAGTCTGCTACCAGATGTGTTCATAAGTATGGCAATCTCTCCCTCCTGATGACTGTACAGATGTTTGCTCTGAGGTAGGTAGCTTCAATTCTCTTTCCTCCCTTTCTTACACTGCTAACGGTAAGAATCCTGTGCCAAATGTAACCTATTGTGTCCCTTATTACTTTGAACAATTCGTCTCAATCCCAGAGACAGAGAACAGAAAAATTATGTATTTACATACAGCAATTTATATTGCATAGGTCTTAACACTCTATGGAGTTTAACACCTGTATCTCAACTGATATCAAAAGGGAGAACTTTAACTACCATCATGCTGCTTGAAACAAAGGTCAGTCTCCCTTTCAAAATAAAACTGATGCAACAGACAAACCATTTTATGGACCCATTTTGTTTCCCTGGTCTTAATTACATAGCTATGTACAGCTGCACAAAAACTTTTACTTCTCTAAGACTGAAGGGTCAGCAAAAAAAGTAAGGTACAATGTTGCATGACACTCCCCTATGTGTCACCAAAAGTAACCCAAGGCAAGATTACGTTCTACAAAATGGTCCCCAGAAAAAGCCACCTGAACCACAAAAGGAAACCCAGTTCTTCTTTCCCTATAATCTTCAAAGTACCCCTCGTGGCCAAGGCAGGAGACAATGGTTTTCCCTATCTGAAGCGATGAACTGTGAAAAGAGTTATCATTTTATCAATTTTTGTATGAAATAAACTAATAGCTTTTAATATTCCCTCCATCAGATACCTGGGATATCCAGACTAGTGCTAATAAACATTGTGCTAACGCACAAGTTTTTCAGCTTTATCTTTCAACTTTTAAGATGAGTTGCCAACAGAAAGCGTGTAATTTCACCACAGTGAAAAGCTAGACTGGTTTTACCTGTTCCAGCAAAGAAGCAACCCTACCCTGTCATAGATTTACTTGTCAGGGAGGAGCACAGTGTTGAAAGAAGGAGGGACAGAGAAACATAAGCACAAGTGGCTAATGCTTGCGTTTCTACATATGGTTTTCTGCCCCTTTCTCAGACCACAACAGCATCCGGTTGCATCTGAGTGTTTATAGGGTAGTTTTTTACCTTATTCACAATGAGGGAGACCAGGCCTAAAGAGTGATTTTAATGATTGTGCATATTGTACTGTCATTTATTTTGTTGCCAACCTGTCAAAGTCATGAGTACTTAAAGACCCTTTCCTGGGAACTAGAATATAAGTGCTTTAACTACCCAGAAAGAAGGAACTGAAGTTCTCTCTCCTATATCCTTAAACTATTGTGTAAAAGGGGTCACCTTTTGTTTTCTTGAGTTTTGAATAAAAGTAGAGGCCCTCAAGATATTTGGACTCTGTACCTACAGGAATTCATTAAATATGACCTAAGACAAGTCTCCTCAACATGAATAAGCATGGAAAACATTGACTGTGGATCCTAGATGTGAAATATATACAAAGCTGTTTAGAACTGATAGAAATTAATTAGTTCTGGACAAATGTAGAAGGTGGTAGTCAGTTGCTTAGGGTATGTACTGATGAAAGCCTGGATATTTATGGACTTTCACCATCTAGAAGTTTTCAGACAGAATTTGAGGATAGTACTGATAAATGCCTAAATTATATGAACCTGTCCCTTGGCCCCTTCCAGGAAATTCTTTAAATCGTTTTCAATCTGACCCAGAAACAGGTTTTTATATATGTTAGAATATGACTGTTAAGGGTTGTTTTTTCCAATTCAGTTGTGTAAGCACTATTTGATGAACAATGTATTTGCCAGATTTTGCTCATATTTGTCAAATAAATTATTCAACAAATCATTTTCGCTGTATTTGATGAGCTGTAACAGCCTTTCTGACTCTTCTGCAGTCAAGATACCTTTTAAATAAATAAGTATGCTTGCCTCCAGAGAGTTCAGGAGTTGAACAGCTGTTTTCCATCACTATGATAAAAGCCTTAAGGGTGATTTTGGATGAATACCATTATTCTTTCGTGGCATAGGGACAATCTGAGAAACCTTTTGTAATTTAGGTACACAAGAATATTAGGAAAAATTAGTTGAAATTGGCCATTGTTGGAAAATTGGCAAGATCCTGAACCTTGTTTTAGTATGAAGCAGGTAGGTACCATCAAGGTGTCTCATTTCTCAAAATGAACTACAGGCCACCAGGCCTGCTGGGAACAGGAGGGGCATGCCTTACACAAAGGGGAAGAAGAACATTGAGGCAAGAGCTAGCAGGGCTCATTGAAAGGGCTTCAAACTAGGTTTGAAGGGAGATGGGGATGGGACTAAGATTACCAAAGAGGACCCTGGTAGCAGATTACCAGTGCTGGTGGGTAAAAACAATAGTAACATCTTGTGGCCTGTCATCTCAGAAATGGGGGATGGTAACCCATGTGGTAGTGATAACATTGGGGATAGTTATAAATCAGCAACCACAGAAGGATCTAAGCATGGTCAGGATGGTATTGGGACTTGGCTCCCCCCAAAAGTAACAGGAAAATTAACCCAGTTTAAGTGCTTCTACACAAATGCACACAGTATGGGCAACAAACAGGAGGAGCTGGAGGCCATTGTACAGCAGGAAAACTATGATATTGTTGTTATCACAGAAACATGGTCGGAGGACCTACACAACTGGAGTGCTGTTATCGTGGCTACCAACTCTTCAGAAGGGATAGACAAGGAAGGAGAGGTGGTGGGGTGGCCCTCTATGTTAGAGACACATTTGAATGCATAGAACTTAATAATGGAAATGACAAAGTAGAGTGTTTATGGGTTAGAATCAAGGGGAAGGCCAACAAGGCAGACATCATGGTGGGAGTTTATTACAGACCCCCAAACTAGGATGTAGTAGCTGATGAAGTATTCTATTGGCAACTGTCAGAGCTCTCACAATCACTCGTCCTTGTTTTTGTGAGGGACTTCAACTTCTCAGATATTTGTTGGAAATATAACACAGCAGAGAGGGAACAGACTGGAGGTTCCTAGAGTGTGTGGAAGACAACTTCCTAACATAGCTCGTGAGCAAGCCCTACTAGACCTGCTCTTGTTAACCGAGAAGGTCTTGTGGGGGATGTAAACTTTGAAGGTCATCTTGGGCAGAGTGATCATGAGATCATAGAGTTTTCAGTTCCTGCAGAAACAAGACAGAGAGCCAGCAGAACGGCCACCTTGGACTTTTCACAAGGCTTTTGACACTCTCCCATAACATCCTCATTAGAAAATTAAGAAAGTGTGGGCTAGATGAGGGGGCAGTTTGGTGGATTGAGTCCTGGTTGTGTCAGGACTCAGAAGGTTCTAATTAATGGAATGGGGTCAAGTTGGAGGCCTGTGACCAGTGGTGTCCTTCAGGGGCCAATACTAGGCCCAGTCCTTTTCAACATATTCATCAATGACCTGGGCAAGGGGACAAAATGTATCCTTAGCAAGGCTGCCATCCAGCATGACCAGAACAGGCTGGAGGGCTGGGCAAAGAAGAACTTAATGAGGTTCAACAAGGACAAATGTAGGGTCTTGCACCTGGGGAGGAAGAACCCCATGCACCAATACAGGTTAGGGATGGATCTTCTGGGAAGCACTACTGAGGAGAAGGCTCTGGGAATCCTAATAGATAGCACACTTTCCATGCACAAGCAATGTGCCCTTGTGGCCAAAAAGGCCAATGGAATCCTGGGCTGCATACAGAGAAGTGCGGCCAGCAGGTCGAGGGAGGTCATTCTCCCTCTCTGCTCTACACTGGTGAGGCCACAACTGGAGTGCTGCATCCAGTTCTGGGGCCCCCAAGTTCAAGAGGGACAGGGAACTACTGAAGAGAGACCAGCGTAGGGCAACAAAGTTGATTAAGGGGTTAGAGCATCTTGCTTACAAGGAAAGGCTCAAGGAGCTGGGACTCCTGGACAAGTGAAGGCTGAGAGGAGACCTTATTTATGTTTACAAGTATCTAAAGGGTGGGTTGAAAGATGTTGGAGCTGAACTCTTTTCAGTGGTTTCCAGCGATAGGACAAGGGGAAATGGGCACAAAATGGAACATAGGAAGTTCCACTCAAATTTGAGGAAAAACTTCTTTACAGTGAGGGTGACAGAACACTGGAACTCCACTGCCCAGGGAGGTGGTGGAGTCCCCTTCTCTGGAGACTCCTGAATACAGTCCTGAATGATGTGCTCTAGGTGTTCCTGCTTTAGCAGGGAAGTTGGACTAGATGATCTCTAGAGGTTCTTTACAACTCTGACAATTCTGTGATTCTGTGATCCTTGGGGTGGCGGGTGGACCTATAAAGTTAAGCATCTGAAACAGAGTCTGCAGGACAGTCAGCTCCTCAACATAGGTCATATCAACCACTGAAGGGAGGAAATAAACTATTTAAGGTACCCATGATTTAGTTTTAGACATGAAACTTAAAACCTTGAAGACACTTTTTAAATGAAGCATCTTCAGTTGTAACAATTTGCTTTGCTATTCTTTTACTGGATAAATGATAGAAATATGCAGCTGTGATTCCCAAACATTGATGTCCAGAATTATTTAAGCTCAGAATGGCATCTACAGACTCCTCTTGTTGCTTACAAATGTTCACCTGCATAAAGAGCAAATTTTCTATCACAGCAATCTCAGGGAAGCAGCTGGCTCCAAATGAGACTATCATCATTATCTTCAAGTCCTGAAGGAGATATTGTTGAAATAAAAAAAAAAAGCTTACAATTGTTTAACTTAATTTGCAATTAAAATAGCTATTTTCTTAATAGGAAGTTTGGATTAGCAGGTAAATCTGTTGCAGGATTCATACTTGATCCTTCATAGTTATCATCAGCCTCAGGGTTGTACTTTACACTAAAGGTAAATTTATAGGTAATTTATTTAGCATTCATTAATTATTGATAAATGTTTCAAATGTGTTACAGGTGTATATGGTAAGTGCCACGGATGATTATGAACACCTCAGTAAAATGTATTATATCCACTTGGTGTCTATGGCTACAAATGATAAAGTTACCTGTCAAATTCTGCAGCTGTTTTTAACATAGTAATTTATTAACACATGATAAGAACATATTAGATATTTATCAGTTATTTAGAAATTTATCTTTAAAATAATGTTTATGTTCAGTTAGCAGGAGGAAAAATGTCATGTGAAAATGCATGTTATTACTATATTTTACTGTTCTTGCTTAGAAAAATGGATTTATGTAGAATCAACATATGACGCTATTATTATCTTTTGAAGTATATGTGCTTTATTTTGCTGTAAAATGTGTAATATAAAGTAGGACACTAGTAGGTAGAATAACTGGGAGTGGTTATTTTCTCCTTAAGTGCTTCTTTAGGCACTGTTAAACTAATTGCAAAACTTATTCTAAGCACTGTGAAGTTAAGGAATGAGTATGTACCTGTTAACTGAAACAGAGTGAGTTGCAATCTGACTGAATCCTCTTGAATAAAGAATAGACAGCTAGATTGCTGAGAAAAGCATATGTTTTTCCACAGTGAATAATGAAAAGAAGATATTCTTCTGAAGGAATTAGTTTCTAGATAGGTTTTTTCTCCCCAAAATACAATTTGATAATAGGTTTGGGGCATATGAGCCTGCATGCATATAGATACAAAGTGCTATGCAATTACAGCTGTCAGTTATTCAGCTCAAAAGGAAGAGTATGACATAAAGCTGGGAGCAGCTTAAAAAACAGATGAACTTTAGGACTAGAAAAGTAGTATTGAGATCACAGTTAACAATGGCTTTCATTTTTATGATCATTTTCTTCCCTATCAGCTGGAAATGATGAAAAAGAGAGACCCAGTCATGACAGTAGGTGATAGAAAGATTCGGTTAGATGAAAGATATTGTAGGCAGATGTGACTTTTTGATGTATGAGGTAAGGTATTTCCTTCTGAGATCAAGATTGCTTTGCTTTGCTACCAGAAGACTGTCTTCTTCACAGTCATGAAGAAATGAAGAACATAAGGAACAGACCTGACAGACTTAAACTGCATGAAAATTGTTCAATATTCTTTTTTTTTTTTTTTTCATCAGGAAGATTCAGATTTATTAATAGTTTCTTTGGGATTTATAATGGTATGTATAGGAGTCTTCAATGTCTACACCTGAACCTGAGGTCATCACCTTAGGCCACTTTATAGCCAGTAGAGAAAAATAGCCGCTTTGAGCAGAAAATTGATTTGCCTTGTTTTAGATTCATATTTAGAATGAGCCACTGTTTTGGTAACTTACCTAGAACGTGTCTTTCCCAGTCCTAATACCCTTTTCACTTGACTGAGGCAGGCATCACCTTGGCTCAGCTTCATCCTAAATTAATGTTCTGAACATCCTGCTAATGCTTCTTTTAGGGAATCCTTTTTAGTTTCTCTGAGCAGGACTACTGCCACCCTGATGCAAAGCAGGCACAGGTTACTGACGTTTTCCTGGTTTCTGAGAATTCCATACTCTTAGAACTAGTCTCCACATAGGACTCAGTGGAGCATACAGTAAATTCCTGGCTATATTTTAAACACATTTTTATAGTGTCTGTCTCATAATCTTCTTCTTCCTGTTCATCTACAGTGAACATTAGCTTCAAATGGAGTAAGCATCTTTTAAACAATTAAATATCCAAGGGCTCTTTGTCACCTTCTAATCTGATTAAACCTCAAAGGTAAAACTGCCACTGAAGTTGGTATGAATTTGAATTATAATAGGAATATTAGCTTTGGCTTTCAGTTGAACTCCCCTTGTGGCTCCAACTTGATTATTGTGTGCTAGCTCCTTTTTTTCTTTATTATAGGATATCGTCATTGCATAAATGTGCAAAAAATTAAGATTAAATGATCCCCAAACATTTTCATTCATTCTGAAGCTAACCGAAAAGACGGTTCAGTGAAATATAACATCTGATAACAACCTATTGTAAAACAGTTGTCCTGGAGAAGTTTTTGTGTGTATTGAATTAAGTACTTCATTTTGTAGTGGAATTCAGTGTTTATTTATAGTATCTAAAGCTTCAAATTTAATATGTACGTAGGTTCTGTGTGATGAAGAGGAAGCAGGGAAAGCACCTGTGGAAATTCTAGAGATAGAAAAGTCAATATTTTGTTTTCAATTTAGTGGGCTAATGACGCAGAATTTTACTCAGACTTTAAAGCAATGGAAAAAAAATATGTGTGAGTGTCATGCTTACTGTGATTTTTAGATAAAGTAATCCTAAAGCATTTCTCAAATGTATAGATTAAATGCTCATTACGTAAATGGACTTCCTCATCAATCTATTCTTTGTTCATTTAGATAAAGTGGTACACCGTTTTCATGTCAAACAACTGCTGATTACAAATAAATAATTCAGCACTGAGATACAGTTGTCCACAGCACATGAAAAAGGGAAACCAATTGGAAAGGAATGTCAATAAGTTGACAATATTAAATTTCAATCAACTTACTCTGATTGCATAATTAAAGCTTGCAGTTTGTATAAGAGCAGAAAGGGAAGGGGAATGTCAACAATTCCAAACTGTGCTAACATTTGACTTGCTACAATCACATGTAAAACCTTCAGAATTAACCGAAAAAGTGCCCCAGAATGACAGAAAATATCATACTACCTCTACGATGTCATAATATCAATATTATTAATATAAATTAATTATTAATCTGAAACCTTGTGTAACCTTTGAGAAAATGAATAAATGTGTTTTTTATTTTACACTGCTGGCTCTTCCACAGAGACTTTCTACTAACAGAAAGTCATTTTTCCCTTGCCTTCCTATCTTTCAAAGAAGTATTTCCCAGAAACCAGATACTGATGTTTCATCAGCGATTTTTGAAAAAGAAAAGGAAAACACTGCATGATGTTCGTGACTTCTTTTTTCAAAGACAGACTGATTAGATTCACAGGATAAATTTGGGATTATTTTTCTGGAGCTATAGAGTAAAAGCTGAAATTCAACTGTGTTCTTTGCCATGTTTCCATAATACAGAAAATAGTACTGGCTGATGATAAATTAAACAATAGAACTTCAAAGAAAAAAAAAAGAGAAGCCACAAATAAGCACCACCAGTAATGCATAGTAGTTATAATAATGGCTCAAGCCAATCTTTGGTTACCAAACCCTGAAGGTATTCCTTAGTTGATATTTAGATATTTACAGTAAGAATATATATTTGCGCATATGGTTTGTGTTTTTTTAACATTATTATATTAGTGTCATTACGAATACAATTGGATTAGGAAACACATTTAGCTGGGTAGCACTAAACATTCTGTGTTTCACTGAAGCATTTATTAGGCTACTGCTAATTAGACTGGAGATTTTCAACTATATCTGCACATGTTTCAGTTTATTATACAATTAGGGATGCAATATGAATATTTAATGTTTTCATTAGCTTTTCTGTATAGATAAAGGATTATATCTCCTACAAACAACGAAAGCAGCCATCCAGATTCCCAATGGTCCAACAGGGAAAATCAAGTTTACATCTGTATTAATGTACATTGAAGATAGGATGAAGAAAATGCTGGGAACCAAGCAAGTTTTCTTTTATGCCAACGGTTCCACATGTGGAAGGCAAATAAATGTGAAAAAGGGGAGAAATCAGGAGGAAAATTAAGAAATCAAGCAATGCAGATCTGAATTATGGAGAAGGAAAATGGGGAATACTCAGTTTGCGTTCTTTTTTGCTAGCTGCAAAGATTTATTTATCTGGATTCTTTACAGACATTAGGGCCATAGATAAGGCAGATTTGAAGACAGTACATCTCAAGAGGGTAGAAAGCTATAGCCCTGGCCTCTGCTGATGTTCCAATCAAATTTCCTGGTAGCTCAGGGAGGAAGTAGCAGGTTGCTATCAAGCAAGGAAACAGCAGATTAAATTTACACGGCACATGGCTCTTTGCCACTAAGTACCGCAACAAAATTCAGTGGGCATGGAAGAAAAAATGTTAGAGAAAATTGTAAAACAATTGTAATGTAAAATGTAGTTCTGTTCACTGTTTAGGTTTCATTTCCAAAACAAAAGAATAAAGGAAATGTTGCCAAATATTTATTAATACCTGTGGTCTAAAACTATCACATGTCTTGAACTGACATACCCAAGATGCAGTGAAACATACTATAGGAATCACATTATAGGCATGTTTCCATGGGAGAGCTGAAATATTGACACATTTAGCAGACACTCTCCTACCACATTCTCCTTCCATTTCTCCTGTCCTCATCCTCCACTGCTCCACTTCCTTTGTACTGCCACTGCTTCAAGCCACATACGTGGCCTCTCCTTCCTTCGCGCCACCCTAGACTCTCACGTGGTTGCATATGAGCCAGTTCATGTCCCTGCCCTGCTTGCTACTCAACTGTAGTTGAACTCGCTTATGGTGTGATCAGATGAGCTTAGTGTAAGCAGCAGAAGCTTGAAGAGGGGGAGGAATGGGAGGAGGCCCTCCCCTTTTCCTTAGCAATGAACCTTGTATGTGATAACAGCTTCCTCCTGAACACTTATCCTTGGTGATACAACTGTTCTGAAATGGTTTGAAATTGAAGCTTTACCCAGGTCCCTGTGCTCTTATTAGTTAGGCATTTGTAGCAATCGATTGTATTTCAGTGCTCTTTTGTCTGGTTCCTCAAAATAGGTTTCATAGCTTGCCTAGGGAATGTACAAATTGCTTGCTGACAGTGACCCCAAGGCAACACTAAAAGCCAAAGTGGTAGGATGTGAAGAGCAGTTAGCATGCCATGAGTCACTCCCTAGGAGGTTGCCAGCAGTCTGCAGGGTCTCGACCAGCAAGCCTAGGTATGCAAGGTACAGTGGTCAGCATATGTGCTTGGTTTGGAGACTGAGTTTTCTGAGCAGTACAGGTGTATCCAAATAGTCTGAGTTTGGGGCAAATCTGCATTTTGTTTCACGCTCATCTGCATTTCTTTTCACACTCATCTGCAAAGAAGACAGAAAGAATTTATAGTTATCTAGAGAAAATGGGAAGAATTTCATCCTGCAAAGTTTTTAAATTATTGCTTTGGGATACAAATTTCCCCAATGATTTTAGACTCTGTAATTGTGCTTTTCCCAGATGATGCTTTTTCTTCAACCTAGAGAAAAGAAGGCTGAGGGGAGACCTTATTGCTCTCTACAACTACCTGAAAGGAGGCTGTAGAGAGGTGGGGGTCGGTCTTTTCTCCCAAATCACAGGCAACTGGACTAGAGGAAAGGGAGGTTCAGGCTGGATATTAGGAAAAATTTTTACACTGAACAGGTTATTAAGCATTGGAATGGGCTGCCCAGGGTGGTGGTTGAGGCACTATCCCTGGAAGTGTTCAAAAGACAGGTTGACATGGTGCTGAGTGACATGGTTTAGTGGTGGTGTTGCATTTTGTTACTTGTGTGGGTGTTTATTTTTGTCAGTTAGGCTAATGGTTGGACAAGATGATCTTGAAGGTCCCTTCCAACCTAGAAGATTCTGTGATATCTTTTTTCTTCTGTCATTTTTCACTATTGATGTTTTTGTAACTTTACTAAATACACAGCTATCAGCTCTGTGATAAAAATATCCAAGACTATTATCCCAATCTCCTAACAGAAAACTTGCCCTCTTTGGCTGAGTGAAGAAGATGGGTGTTTTTCTGGGGAATGTGGAAGGGAAATATGAAGTAGGGAGGGACAAAGAGAATGCTGTTCTTTTTGGAGACAGGGGAATAAAGTTTTACCTCTGAGATTTCTCAAGATTTCTCAATGTTCTTTGTCATTTATAAAAGAATTAAAATGAATGAGGCAGAAAATGACATTCAGAGGAGAAAGAAGCTGGAAAGGAAATTATTTTTCTAATTTACGTATTTAATGGGCTTGGTTTTGTAGTTCAGCTGTCATCTAGACAGTAGCTAAAATATCTTCTTTATGTGTCTGCAATTATTTACAAAATAAATCCTAAGCACTTTCTAAACATTCGCTTTTTAGTGGTGGAAATTAAGAAAATGTTCTTAGGTATTGGAGAATAGAGAATTCCAAAGTCAGTCCTCAGCTGCAGCCATTGAGGTTGCATTTACAAACCATTTACTGCAATAGTCATCTACTGCTATCTGAAACTGATGGTATCTAGACATAATGATGAGAAAGTCCAGGGTTTCTTTAGTTTTCCCCTTTTCTTTTATGAATGTGGCTGACCAGGTACTCCAGAGAATACCTAGGTACTCTCTCATCTTGTAGTACTTGCATTAAATCTGTTGTCTTTTATGGGTTAAAAATGAACCAAAAATTAAGTGAGAAGGAAGTGTTTAATTTCTTTCCCAAATGTAGGCCCAAGACAAAGATTGTGAGGGACAAGGAGGTAAGAAAATTGAGGACCCAAGAGTTTCAAGATAAGTTTTTCCAGCATTTTAAAGAAGAGAGTCCTGGCATTTCAAAGTAAACATTACCATAGCACTTGGAGTGCTATTTTATTTTATCTAGTTTATTTATTGAGGGCTATTGTGCTTTGTGTTAAACAACAAGAATGGTTTTGGTTATTTTCTGCAGTAACTGCATTAAGAAGGAAAGAAAATACTCACTTGTTAAACCATCTTCAAGTCTTTATCCTGTTTTGACACATCTGTAAATATTGAGAAACTACTGAAGAAGAGTGTGACTTGATAGTAAAATAAGTAAATCCTAAGAAATTACCCTATTAATTATTTGTAACAAGGGAAAGGGAGTTTGATGCACATCCTTCAAAGACTAGCACGTTTCTGTATTCCCAGGAGTAATTGATCCCTTATGCTCCCTTTCTGTTAGAATATATAAGCAAATGATTTTTTTATATATGGGCTTATCTAAAATCTTGTCTTCCAATTTTTTAGTAGGAGCAGTCTGAAGCAGATATAATCAGTCTTTTATCAGTCACATAAAATGTCCCCGTTCTGTCATATTAAATCATCTCATTAATATATCCGTCATCAGAAAAGGTACTTTCACATGTTTGGAGTTGTTGTGAGCTGCTTGCCAGTACTATTCTCTTCTAACAGAAAAACCACTGTTGGGACAAAATCTATCATCCCACCAAATATGTGTAACATCCTATGGAAAAATTAAGCAGTTAAATAGAGGTATATATCTAGGGAGGCATTTTCTTCCTTTATTTGTTAATTTTGCTCATGGATATGGATTTCCAGATCAGAATAAATGGCTTCATGATTAATAGAGATTAATCTAAAATTAATAAGGCAACATTTCAAAAAATACATTATAAGTTACACAGTTTATTATGTTCTACCAGCAGCAGAAACACCAAATTTGTTCGACTCGATTTGGCAAACAATTAATGTGTTTGGACTGCTCCTGAAATCCAGCCTGGCTGAAGCACACAGCAGAGGCAACTTGTCCTGTGCCTGTACTGATGGTCCTTGTTATGTACTAGCATAACCAGCTTGGCAGTGGCATACTATTTTCTCCAATTCTCATTCTAGAGACCAAGCTTCTATGCACATAATGTACCTGAGATTATTACACTATCTTTTCTTTTTCTGTCCAGCAGTGTTGTTTCAGGAATACTTGCTTCAAGCTGCTTGGAAAGGGAGAAGTTAAAACTCAAATTACTGAGTCCTTCCCAAAGCCATGCAGTGTTTTCATCTTTTTCTTGACTTCATGACAGTTACTTCCTCATTGGAGTTCCACTTATCTGATCAGCTAGTGAAATAAATAAAAAAGAAGCAGCCATGCATCTAAAACATGATTCTTACAGTTGCCTTGATCTTCTGAAGTGACTTCTTGTTCACAATCATCAAGAATCAGTCAGGTGTTCATCAGACCTGTAAACAACATGGTTTGCAGGAGACATCTCTTCAATCCGTGCCCTTTACTAGAGCATCCAAAACATGTTTCTAGTTTTCTGGCTGCATTTATCCTGCATTTTAAGATTTGAGGTTCAGCTGACTGGATATAAATTTAATGTCAGGGGAAGAAAATTTGGTCTTACTTTGTCCCTTAGTCTGCTTCTACTACCAGACTACTACCAGAAGTAGACTACTTCTACTCCCAGAAGTAGACTACCCAGTCTATTTCTGCTTGATTTGTTGATAGGACAGAGACAGATAAGGTATGGCACACATTTAACTTCATTTGCTTATCATTTGCCACCTCAGCCCTGTGGAGACTTCATGGATGATCTATGTGAGCTTTGAGTACCTTCCCAAGCACCCAGAAGGATCTTGGCCCGGGTGCTAGGACAGTGCAATGGCCATTCCACTCCCAGTCTGGTGTGGACCTCATGCAGGTATGGGACAGTTTCAGCTAGTGTTCATTTACAGAGTTTGTGGTCTTTTATGCAGTCTAGACAACATCTTATGAGACAAAATGAAACTCCCTAGAATTCAAGTAGTCTAGTAAAAAGATATGTTTTAGGAGGAACTCAGTAGACAGAAAAGCAAACAAACACAGAAAAGAGCTATGAATCATATCCAAACCTACTCTTTTTTATATGTAAGCTTTAGAGGAGTCCATAAAGAGACAAGTAATCACTCTCATTTTGGATAAATACAAGGCTTTTGATCACTTAATTTTTTCTTTCCCTTCCTTTAGTAGTCTTGCTTCTTGTGATGTGTGACTGTTTCCCTTTATAAGGTTAAAAATGTGGCAGAGCTCATTATTGTACCACAAAGCCATGAAGATTTAGGTTGCATAAGTTATTTTCAGAGTATCCTGTTGATTTTATGGTGAATATATAACAACATCTTAACCTCACATAATGCTAGTTTTCTTTGATACCTTTTAGCATTCATTTCTGTGGTGCTGAGGAAAACCAGCACTACAGGGACTTTACAGACTCTGTTCTCCATATCCTCAGACTTCTTTGAATTAATCCTCGAGTGAATATAATTTTTTTATAAATCCTTTGAGTAAATATTAATTTTTATTTTATTTCCATGGCAAATTTTTGTAGCAGTGAGCTGCAAGGGTAGCCTCTATAAGAAGAGGCCAAGGCTGCACCATGCTGGACAAGGTCAGTTCCAGGTTCTGCACAGCAGAGAGAAGTAAGGAAAAAAAAAGTGTGAGAAAGAGCCCTGAGAGGTTCAAAGAAGAAGGTGGAAGAGGTGCTCCAGGTGCTGGAGCAGAGGTTCCCCTGTAGGCTGTGGAGAGATCATCATGGATTAACTATTTCCCTGCAGCCCATGGAGAATACCATTATGGAGCAGGTATCCACACTGCAGCCTATGGAGGACCCCAGGTCAGAGCAGGTGGATATTCCCTGTAGGAACTACAGCCCACAGAGAGGACACATGTTGGAGCAGGAGAAAAAGTGTGAGAAGAAAAGAGCAGCAGAGGGGAACTGCTACGTATTGACCACTATCCTGGTTTCAGCTGAAACAGAGTTGACTTTCTAGTGGTGGCTCTGTTTCGCATTTGGTATGAAAGCAATGTCAATAATATTTTAATTGTTGCTAAATGATGTTTATATTATCAAAGACTTTTGTCAGCTCCCCTTAGAAGCTGAGAGAAGCATAGACAGAACAACAGAATGGCCAATGAATGTTCAATAACATAGACGTGCTCAGTGTATAAAAGGGGGTTGGCCAGTGGGGTGGAATTTGTGATCTCTGCTCAGGTTGGGCTGGACAACCAATTTCACTAGGACTGAGAGTGATTTGTGCCTTGTATATTCATAGAATGATAGAATGGTTTGGATTGGAAGGGACCTTAAAGATCATCTAGTTGCAAACCCCCTGCCATGGGCAGGGACACCTCCCACTAGAGCAGGTTGCTCAAAGCCCCATCCAGCCTGGCCTTGAACACTTCCAGGGATGGGGCATCTGCCACTTTCCTGGGCAACCTGTTCCAGTGCCTCACCACCATAAGCGTAAAGAATTTCTTTTTAGTATCTAATTATTTTGCCATTATGTGGAGCTATTAATTATTGTTATTTTCCTTTTCTGTTATTGTTCTATTAAACTTTCTTTATCTCAAACCATGAGTTCTTTTTTTCCTTTTCTCTCCTTTTCTCCCTCTTCCCCCTACCCTTCTGGGGAAGAAAGAAAGGGTGAGCCAGCATCTGCATGGTCCTAGTTCCTGTCTGGGGTTAAACCATGACAATCACAAATCCTCATTCCTCACCTGCTCTGTGTCACTTGACAGGGAGGAAGTAGAGGAGTTGGGAATGAAGGAGTGAAGTTGATCGTGGGACAAAGGGGGATGGTGGGGTGAAAGTGGTTTAGATTTTGTCTTTGTTTTCTCACAATCTAACTCTATTATTAGTTGTTAATAAATTAAATTTATTTTCCCCAAGTTTAGTCTGTCTTGCCCATCATGATAGTTGATGAGTCATATTCCTGCCATCATCCCAACGCACCAGCTTTTTCATCCTATTTTCTCCTCCAGTCCTGCTGAGGAGGGGAGTGATCAGCTGGATTGGTGTTTGACAGCTGGCTAAGGTTAAGTTGCCCTATATTTTTCAGATCAAAATATTTTAGATAGGCTATATACTTTGTTCAGACTGAAAGTTCAAGATAGTTAGGCCACAACCTGTCTGCCAACTATTTATACCTACTTATGCTATATTCACTCAAAGTTAGCTGACTATTAAGCATATATTTATGTCTTAAACCAGTGTTTCTCATTCATATCAAAGATGTCCTATTAATGGGTTTAACATGTTGCACATACAGTAGTTGACAAACATGTGAGCCGAAAATAATTTCTGAATACCAAAATGTTGAAATGTATTCAAACAACACATTTGTCAAACAATGAAAAACAACAGCAACACACTGCATTTCTGAATCTGTGCATGAAGAATATTCCAATAGAAAAATGTGAGAAATATGCCTGATGAAATGAAAAATCACTCTAGAGACTTTTAAAATGGATAGCTATTTTTCCCCCTCATACATTCTGGAAAATACTGTATAAAAGGAACTTACATCATGCAAATTAATATGCATATCTAGTCTGGGGATTACTGAAATTCTGTGGAGCTAAAAAATACCTGAAAAGCAAAGGAAACTCCCGAAGAAAATTGTAACTTGAAATGAGGCATTAATTGTGCAACTTTAATGCTCTTTCAAGAGGGACTGGGCACCTGAAGTTCCCAGTCCTCTTCATCGCCTATCTGAATGCAAAAACCAGAATGTAATTTGTGTTACATTATCAGTATCCAGCTAAAAATTCAGTATTCCATTCTAGTGTAGATGTGCATTTCCCCTCTTTTAACACCACATGATTTCCCTGTAAACCTCATCAATCAGTATTCACTTCATATTATGGCAGGAGTCACTGAGTGACTGAGAAAAATCTTGGGAACTTGTTACTTTTAAAGTTTGTATCAAGGATCAGGGAAGCCTTGTATTTCCTAGTTTAGGGCTCTGCAAACTTATTTACAGATTCTTTGTCAAAGTAGAAGCAATCTGGGAACTCACATAATCTTTTCTACTGCCAGTCTACTCTCAGTTAAGTTATTGACTATTATATAAGGGAGTTTAGTTCAGTATTCTGATAATGATGCTGCCATTAAACTGTAAATCGATGTTCATTGCTGCCTAGCTGTCTAGTGTTTTATTATAAAAGTTTAATATAAACTTCGGATTTAATAGGCTGTCCTTCACTTGAGACTGTTGATTTTAAAGTGACAGTTTTCAGGGGCAAACTAAGATTGATTTCTAAATTGCTTGTCATATACTTTATGGGTCCAGCCCTGAGGTCCTGTCATAGTTAAATCTCCTATTGACTTAATTTAAATGGAAGTCTGCAGTGCCATAACTGAAGATACAATTCTGGTTGTCACTTCATCCCCCAAAATAGAAAGTAAGGCAGGATTCACCACTGAATATACTTCAAGAAGGTGCTTTTCAAATTACTAAACCCAGGGGAAAATTGTTACAGACAAGGCAAGCAGATGTGCCTGGTGTGATGAAGCACTGCTGGGGACTCCAGAGCTACCTCTGAATTTTGGAAATCTGAACTCACCTGCAAGACGGAGTCCTGCTTGAACCAGTGTGTATAGACATACTGTGCACGAGACAGTGAAGTTTCTAACACAGGCACACTCATTACCATACATCATATCAGTATCGTATTTGCCAGGAATAGTTAGCTGCTGGCTATGCTCTTTCTAGGATGATTTCAGCCAGGCCAGAACAGCAAGAATATGGACCTGGCATGAGGATCTGGAGACAGCTCTGTCATGGTGCTTGAAGATCTCTGCACTGGGCTCTCTGCACAGCTGACCCAATGGAACAGAGATCCTGGCGCAGGTGCAGTCAGTGGGAGCTCTTCTGAAAGGAACAAAGAGATGCACTGAACTGTTTCTGTTGAACTCGGTGCCCATTAAGTAAAAGATGATGTTTTGATCACTAATGAATATCAGGGAATGTCCTGGAAACTTCTGTTCTGGATTGTTTCCTGACTATCAGTGAAGTAATTTATGTTTAACCGTGTTTGCTTAGTGAAATTTCAAAACATAAAAATAGCATTAGAAATTACCTCTTTGATCCATTTTTGGTACAAATGGGAAGGTTCCTCGTAGCCTTAGCCACCACTTGGATAAACTGAAATTCTCTAGATTCTGATAGGTTGATGTGACGAATCGGTGCTTGTCAGAC
Organism: Scolopax mira; assembly: GCA_004320125.1. NCBI lineage: Eukaryota > Metazoa > Chordata > Aves > Charadriiformes > Scolopacidae > Scolopax > Scolopax mira. The sequence continues at coordinate 37,966 of BJBW01000496.1, read as the reverse complement.
CAGATTTTCAATGTAGAAGTCTTTTGCAAGCCTCATGAAAAATGCACTTGAGAAAAATAGTCCATACAGTTAATATCACATATTTTCTGATTGTTATGCTTAATGTTAACTACAATTAAACAGAAAGAAATAATTAACAAGAGCATTGTTGCATTGCAGTCTCTCAACAGATAGTTGTTCCAGTGGGAGAGGACAGTAAGACCTTTAAGCAGCTGCAAAGAAGGAACAGCTGACAACCTTTGTTGGGTGTAAATCTGAAATGTATATTCAGTGTACTTGTTTTATCTTTTGTTCTAACATCTGTGACTTAGTCTATATGCCACTAGCAATTACTTGTAGAATTCTGGTAAAGAAAATAAAATATGATTACAAGTAGGAAAGCAAATATGTTGAGTTATCATGGCCATTATAGAATGAGAATACTGATCTGGCACTCTTCAAATTGCTTAACTGCACTGCAAATGCAATCAATCAGCTTTATTTGTGTAATATCTTAACTCCTTTTAAATAATTTTTTAAATCTTCTAACAAAATATGTCCTTTATTATATCAATTCTCATTGTATACTCCTCTCTTTTGGTCTCTCTGGTTCTCACTCCTTCTCAAAGCCTTGTTTCTAGGAGAGCTCTCATATCAAAAATATTGCCCCAAGCTGTTACCACTTCATGGTTCATCTGGCAGGAAATGGAACTTCAATCGGAAGGGAGAATACAGGTTTTCATGAATGCCTCTTATAACTGAGTATCAAAATTCTTTATTCTGTACCCATTTTCAGGATAATTAAACTGGGTCAAATAGTGAGAAATATTTGGGTGGCTATTTTCAAAATGCATTAGCCTCTGCATTGTTGCAAGGATGTCTTATAGTACTGCATCTACTTTACATTTAGTAGTATGTGCAATAACCTTTTTTCCTGTAATTACTCTCACTCTTTAATTGCCTCTCTACTGCTCCAAGTGTCAAATTTCCAATGGAAGATGTTCTTGTTAAAGGAGCAATGACAATAATAAGTAAGAGAGATTTTCCATGATGGTTTGTGATGCACTTAAGAAAGGTAGGAAAAAGATCGAGTTCTAGATGAGTGAACAATTGCTCTGAGCAAAGTATGTTTGTTGCCTGAAGTGTGTATTTTTCAATTAAAAACTTTGCAGTATGTTAGTAATATTATAGTTCATGCATGAACAACATTTTAATTTTTATTTACTTTTTCATTATTTGGGTTCACTATCAAGATCAGTAAAACTGATCTCTCTGCAAAAATTGTCTTCTGCAACATGTTGTTTCTCTTCTTGCTTTACTTGTGTAACTCAGAGATTGACTTATGGTTATGTTTTGTTGCAAACGCCCTTTTCTGAGTGAGGTTAGCTTTGATACATAAAGAATAAACATGAGATATTAAACTTTTTAATCATACGGGAGGTTATGTTTTTCTTTACACTGTTGGTGTCTGTCACTTCTATGAGCTAACATTGACAAATCTGAAGTTAAAGGAGAGCTACTTGATACTATGGGTTAATTGCTCTTCATTAGACTTTAATGTTGTTGTTGAATATATACCAAAAAATTAGCCCCTTGTAATCTTTTTCTTACCATGATTTAAATCATAAAAATATAATTTACGTCAGCCATAAGAATTCAGGATGTAGCTCTTCTTTTGTGCAGGTGTGGTCCTTTTGATCTCATTGGTGTGGTAGCAGATTAAAAGACAAATCTATGTGACATCTGATCATCAGAGGTCTCTGACACAAATATTCCACCAACAAGAGCCTGATTCACAGAACATATTACTACATTCAATAGGTAATCCCAATGACATGGAGAAAAACCAGGAAAAAAAAAAAAAAAGCAAAAAATAACTTCCATAAAAAACCAGCAATGAACCTGAGAACCCCCAGTTCTACTGTACTCATTTTCAGGACATAAAATAATTAGGGACTTAATAATCCCTTTGCACACAGATATAGTGCAAATATTAACAAGATGAAATTTTTTTACATATTGTAGTGAAAAGTATGATGGATGGTATGATGGCTTGGTGTCTGACAATCAAAAGATACAGTTATGGTGTGAGGCCAGTGGCAGTTTGTTTTCTTCAGGCTTCAAATTGCATTGCCCTGAAAAAAGTCCTGAGAATAATTTGAAGCTTCCTGGGAGCAGAAGAATGTCAAGAAAAACTCTTGTGTTCTGTGTGGAAAAAAAAATAGAACATTTGACATTGGTGAAAAAAAAAGTTTAATTTATAAAATGATTAGATAAAACTAGAACAGAAAATACAGGAAGAATACCTCTGATATGATTGAACATTGGTCATCCAGGAGGGTAGGAGAATGGATTATAATGAGTATTCTATTACACTGAGCCTCAAACAGAACTGTGTGAGAGAAATTTCAGTGAAAGACAACTGCAGGAAGAGTTTGATATCTAAATTTCCCCAGGGGACATACAGACTGACAGAATCTGTTCATATTGCAGCTGAGGTTTTCAGCGAATTGATACTAGATCTAGCACTGAATCTCAAGATGTCAGCAAGTCCAAAGCCCTGCACTAAGGCACCCCTTAATCTGCAGCTATATCTACACCAACCCAACAGCTTTTTTCTGACCTCTAAAAACCACAAATGACTTAGAGGTTGTAGTCTCTAGAAAGCTCTAAACATTATTTATTTTTTGTGTAACACTCAGCTCCCACCACACATAATATCTTTAGGTCACACCCACAGTACAGTGAATATACCTTGTGACAGCATCTCCATCCAACACTGGTCTGCAATCTCCCTTTCTGTACAGCACAAACAGTGTGTGTTGCAGGTGATGGATATAGTGGGTGCATCTACATTTACTGCTCAGTGCTTCAGAGGGGTTCCTCTTTTTGGTACGTATTTGCTTTATGTCTATACATCAAGTCTTGAGATATGTCTCTGAGGATGCCACTGCCATACCCAAAGTACTTTCCTCTATTTTGGATCCAAAGTTTCAGACACAAAGCGGGGTAGCACTTAGAGCGAGTACCACTGTTGCTATGGATGCATGGTCTCTTTGCAGTTTGTGTTCTTTTCATAGACCTAGTACCAGCGTTTGGTGGGAACTGCAATGCCAGCAAAGACATGAAGTGTACATATGGTCCTAAAATCACCAGAGATTGCAGTGAACCAAACCCTACTTATTCCCTGTTTGTAGTACATGACTCGGTAATGTAGATATACCTTGTCAATCAGATGCTGGTTAAATTATGGTTTCAAATTTTATTTTAGATTTTCCACATTTTTATTCATTTGTCTTAAATCATTCATGTTGCAGTATCAGTTATAAGACATTAGACAGGTAGCTGTTAAAGCAAATATTACCTACATCACAGTGCCTTCCCCTTACAACTACAAAGAAGGAACTATTAAGAGTAGGCTGTCATTTCCAGTGTCTACTGCATAAAGTCCTCTTGGTGTGGAACTGAAAAATAATCTGGACAGCAACCTACCCACAGGAACATGGAGACATTCCTGGTTTAGTAGCTTAAACTCAATATCTACTTACAAGTGCTCTGCATTTCAATTTCCCTTCATGTTTTCTCCACTTTAGGTACGAAAAAACAATGAGAGTGACATCAACTGATGTTTTCCAGGTACAGTCTCTGTATGCTCTAGAGACTGTTGTACTACTAGTGTTACAAAGCTGCAGTAGCTGCTGAAAAAATGTTAGCAGCTTGGTTGCTTTTCTAGGTGTCTATTAGTGCATGATTTTTTTCTTCAGACTACAGCTTTCCTAAGCCTGCCAAATGTTTATAGCATTTATGATTAATTTTATCTCTAGCTTTAATGTAAATAGATATATAAACTGAAAAAATAAAAATATGTGCCTGTTTCTCTCCCACTATGTTTTTTCACTCAATAGTTCTAGCCATAGATGCTAAAGTAGAATTCATGAGAATTTATTGCATATTTCGTCCAAACAAAAAACACATGTAGAGGTTTTTCTGTTCATTCTTGGTCTTGCCTTTGATTTGATCTAAATCTGAAATGTGGGCAAGTATAGAAGCAGAATTTAGAACAGATATGTTTTTAATTCTGGAAATGTTAAGAATAATAACTTCATAAGAAAATTACATTAATTTCCAGACAATTATAATTATTTTAAAATAGGCAAGTCTAGATAAAAGGAGGTCCTGTCAGAACAACCTGTCAGAATATACAGGATGAAATTTACTTCTATTAGGACACGTAGCATAAGAATAATTTACTAAATGATCTGACCAACCTATAAAAATTAACTTCTTGACTAAGAGGATAAAAGAGGATCTAGCACTTCTCCACATGTGTGCCTCTGTAGTTTAGTTGCGTAACAAAATTGAAGCTGGATCTTTTCAAGTTCTTAGAAACTTCTTCCAGGCTGCAAGGTCTGAAAATCAGTCTTTCAGTAGAAAACTTAATAAAGGAGGTGGGAAAGAAAGGGTGATCAGGAAATAGGGAGCAAGAAACAAGAATAATATTAAACCATATTAGCAGAAACAAGATGAAGAGAAACCTAAAGATATAGGTCCAGGTCCAATACAAGGAGAATAAAATAAAAGCTTCAAGGGCAGAATGGTGAAATAGGCTTTCAAATTCAAAATACCAGACTTGCAGTTCCTTCCTAGTGTGCTAGTTCACCACAGATACCAAAGTTCCATGTCTTACTTTTTTTTAAAAGCAAAGTGCCAAGCTACTATGATGATGGTACTGGAAAGGACAAAACTAAGTTTAGCTCCTGCTTTGCAACAAAATCCATCAGTATTTCTCTGGTAAAGAGTTCAGGACAAGTGAGTCCAGATCAGACACATCTATTGCTAGAATGGTAACATCTCAACAATCAAAGAAATACTGAACATGCATCTGGATTCTCTTAGTAGATGGCTAGAAGAGGCAGTGGGGTGACACCCTGGAAGTCCCATTGGTTTAGACTAGCTGTGTAATGAGAATCTTTGCCTATGATACAGAGGATTACATGCTCCTGTTTCTCTAGATTTTGTTCCTTTTTGTATATATTCTTTCCGTTTTTTTATTTTCCTGCAGACTTACAAAATTCTAAAGATATAGTCAAAGCCTTTGTCTTACTGTGTATAAACACAGCAGAAAGTCAATGCCCTCTATTCTCTGTTGGACCCTCGACATGTTGCAATGCAAAATGTAAGTTTAAGTAATACAATACCAGAGTTAGAAACATTTCACTCCTTGCAGAACCCATCTTTCAAAACCAATCCTTTAGTTATGTTTAAGTTAATTTAGATCTGATATGATGTATGGTACAGAACAGAACGTTTGGAAAGACATGGTCTTCTCAGATTCATCCTTTTTTCCTGTTTTCTCTGCTAGAATGGCTTTTACTGGTTAGATACAGGTTTCTGTCCTGCAGTGTGATGTTTCAGCAAAAGATTGGTTAGGGAAGAAAATTCAAAATTCTGAGTCTGGAGAATACGTGGGGTCTTGAATATAGCTGATACTTTTGCTTATCACTGTCACTTTAGACCTAAATATAGGAACACAAACAGGGTGTTTCCAAAATCACAACATATCTGTGTGCTACTGAACTAAATCAGCTGAGACCTTTCAGACTTAAAAGATGTTTTTGAAGGGTTTTATTTCTTTGTAGAGTTCTGACTTTCTCTCCTTACTTCTGTGTCTGCCTCAGAAAGCATAAGTGCGTAAGAGATGAGCTATTTCAAAGTAGCTTCCATGTCTTTACGACACAGTACAGCTCTCTGCAGAGGGTCCTGGGAGCAATATAGCAATAGTACAGTGCTGTGCTGCTGTGAATTTTCTTAAAAGGGCTAAGTAGCTGGGGAGATTATTTTAGATTTAGTGCTTCCTTGACATAGCTATATTATTTCCAGTTGTGGGTTAAACTCATTCTAAGCATGGTGCTTCACAAATCCTGCCTCAAATACTACTGTAGTCAATGTCTCCTGTTGTCACATTGATGAAGTCTTTAATCCAAGAAACCTGGAGCCTTAGTTAGTTGTTAACTATAGTTAGGTGTTCCATGCATGATCCCTGCTAGAGTATTGTTAGTGCCTTGATCCAATCTACTGACCTCAAATTAGAACAACCTAACTGACAGTAGTCTTCAGAGCTCCAAATGGCTGTTACACAATAGGCAGGAACACTAAGGTTGTGTGAAGATTAAGGTATGTGCCCCTTATCATCAGTAATTTTCTCATGCTAGCAGTGGAAGTGAGGCTGATACGAGCTATTGCATGAGAGCTCTGTGGCAGAGCAGGGTCAGTGTCCTTTGCCCGGCTGTTCCCATGAAAATGTAAGCTGTGTTTTTGACAGCTCTTTTTCGTTGTTGTTTGTTTGTTGGAGAGGATCTTCTCAAATGTTCAATAGGAGAGTTCCAGTAGAGAAGGGCAAGAGCACTGATTGCTGAAAAACAGCAGTTGTAAAATGCATGGTCTGGATAATACATAGACTATGAGGAGAGTGAGACATTTAAAAGATTTAAATGCAAGAGGGAAGCAGGTAAAGTTGCTTAGCAAACTAATGTTTTTATCTGTAAGACCCTTCAGGCAATGTAATGCTGCCAGTTCTTCAGAGGATGAAAGAGAAGAAAATCCTTAAATCCTAAAAAAGTAGTGACTCCACAATATAAAGTTTAAGTAGTAGAACACAAACATTCAAATAAATCAGAAAAGCTATTTCAAAACCTTCTCTTATTACAGAGGGAAAAAAAGCAACAATTTGCCCTAGAGTCTTAACAAGATCAATGTGTATAAGTAGAGCAATTATCGTTTATTCTCCATCTTCATTTGCTGTATAGGCACAAAGGATGTCATGCTATTATATGTGACTTTGTTGATAAACAATAGTGAATGCTTTAGACACACCCAGGCTTTCAATCTGACATTGAACTTTTGACATTTGTACTGCCTCCGATTTGTTCAGTCTGGTGTTAACAAACATGGTTGGGATGACAACATACTGTAGGCAAATCGCAGGCTTCGGATCACATGCAAATGTTTTGTTTGCAAATAAACACACAGGCCTTCCATTGAATAAAGGCCTGCGTCATCAAGTTTACCTCCAGGAAGCTGGCAAAGCATTGACAGGGATATGGGAGCAACCTCTCATTTGTAAACACTTGTGTCTGTTGCTATTTACATTAGAGTAAAATAACCATAATGGGTTTAAGAATAGAACACTCCTAAACAGTTCATAGTACTTGTACAAGAATTGCAATCTCTGTGTCCTGATGTAGAAGTCCGAGTTCTATCTGAAAACTCACTTCAGGCAACAGTGAAAGTTACATGATTTTCTGTATGTTTTGGGTTGGGCTATCCATAATTCAGTGCTCCTTTTACAACAGACATAAAATGGATGACAACTGGGGCCAAATATAAATTCAAAGCCCCCAGACTATCTAGCAGTTTCTACACAGAGGGGATTCTTGTGCTGATGACCTGCCAGAAGTGATTTAGGATTTGGGATGATGCTGTCTCCAGCCATGGGAGACATGAATGGAACTTCTTTTGATTTTGATCCCCAACCTAGGAGGTATTTAACAGTAGGGGGGTTTTTCTTGGTTTTTTTTTTTTTTTTTTGAGCCAGACTGTAAATGCATACTTTTCTTTCACCAAACTATTTCACAGACCAATAAACTGAACTCCTCTTTCCATGACTTGACCAACTTCAGGCAATGACATGAAAAATAGTGATTGTTGATTAAGACTTCATATTGTGGCTCTGGAATGATGTTTTTCAGTATCACAGGAAAGAGAAGATAAATCCATTTTCCCTTAGAGTCTTTTAGCAGTGAGATAATTACAGGGTGAAGGGCAAAGTTTCTAAAGAACAAAAAGGAAAATGTAATTTGAAGAGGAATGTTTTCAGAACTCCACTTTGGAACAGATTTCAGTTCTAAGTTGATGTCAGGTTTTGCAGAAAAATTCACATCTTATTACGCTGATGATGTTTACTGGATAGGAATCCAGCCACTCACAATTTTGGCCACTGTCCATCTTTTTCTTTCATATAGCACACAATTACTGAATGCTAGAAATGAATATTCAACGAATAGATGTAGCATTCTGATCAGATTTATAATCACAGAGGCATTTGACAAAACTTTTGCAGACCTGATTTGAATTAGTATTCAAATGAACTCACCCAGAGTAATGAAAATCATGCTAGAGACCTCATGCAAACAGTATTTCCTATGAATCTTCCGGTATTTTCTGTCTTAAGTCTATGCTAGAAATACTACAAACATAGGAGGTGGGGAGGTTTTTTTCTAAATTTTTACATTTTCTTTTCTTGTGGACTTATATTTCTTCCTCCATTTCCAGCTGATTATGGTAAGGTTAACAGAATAGGGTGAGCCAAAGGATTCTTCACCCTGACACTCATTGTAGTAAGGTAATAAGTCACCACGTTTGGAATTTGGTTTCACCATGAAGAAGCATAATTCAAAACACTGTGACTATACTGAAAACTTACTCAACAGGCTTTTTCCCACAGTATTTGTTCCAGAAGCTAACTTCCTCTTCCCTATAGTTGCTTTCATATCCCTTATATGCAGGGTGGATCTCACCTGTTCCAGCAAGTCAGCAACCTTCAACACTCCCCTAATAGGCTGCAACTAGCTATCACAGGTTGAAATATGCAGCCAAACATTCTTGTGGTTTTTCACTTATCAAGCAAAGATTGGGCCTTGCTGGAGGCCCAAATTAGGGCAGAATTCTGTGTGAATTTTTTTCTTTATCAAGTCCTAACTCAGCGGAGTATAGAGTTACACAAATTCTGAATTATTACTTTTTCCACATGAATCTAGCAGATATTCTCTACTTTGGCACAAGCTCTAGACCGGTAGGATTATTCTGTGCCTCAGGTTCTGTGGGACAGCAGCACTTGATTTTCTGGCATGGGCTGGAGCAACTACCATCATAAAAAGGAAATGTCAACTCCCCAAACATCCACAGCTACAAGACTGACCTAAACACAGATCAACTGTGAATCTCTTCCAGATGCCCAGGGCTGGGTACCAACTCCTGTGAAGTCCTGGTATCATTCAGGGCTGAGATATGGGTATCCCACATCCTCCTGCATGTCCTGGTCTTATTTAGAGATTTGGGTGCATGGTCAGGAAGAAGACTCTAGTACTTTCCAGTGGGTTTCCCAGCCCATTACTGGAGGGAACAAAGCTACAGTTTAGACACAAACACAGAACTCAAAACCATAGCTTGGGTCATGAAAAGTTGTGGAGCACTAGCTTGTGGAGAGCAAGAAAGTTGGAGACACGCTGCTGAGCAAGAGCTGGGCAGGTGTTCGTGTATTGATGGGAAGGATGCCTTGGGCTCAGTAAAACAATGTCCTTATATGTTGATGTGTGTGTGATGTGAAATGCAGCAGATAGCAGTGTACCAAAATAGTAATGTTTTTGTTAGCTAGGCAGGATAAACATTTAAATGTAGCCAATTGTATTGCTCACAACGGTGTATGGACGTCACCTGTAAACTATATGTGTAAAGAGCACAATGCGTGATCAAAAGACAGCCACTATATGTGCTGGAAAAGTGAAACAATAAACATCTTTGCTTCACCACTTAGCAGAGTCCATGCCTCAAGTGCTGCACTAGCTAACTCATAACATTCTTTTTTCTAAGAAAAAACACCGTTTTACTACCCCAGCATCACATTAATACTGACTAAAACCAGTCCTTGCTTCTAAAATGTTTGATCTGGATACAGTCCGCATAAAAGTACTTGGAACAGGTTCAGGTACATGCTCAAAACAAACAGCATCTCTTAGAGTTACTGCTGCAGCAAGTAATCACCTGTCTTTTCCATTGTCAACTAATATATTTTTATACATTCTTTTGTTATTTGTGGAAATATCCACAGACACAATTCTTCTGTTTACAATTCATTATTCACTTTACTTAAGGGGCCAACCTCCCCAAAAGCAGAAGAACTGACTTGTAGAAGATGTGCCTGCATCCTTCATTGCAGCATTGCCTGGGGGCTGTGGTTCCCTTGCCAAACAAAATAAGCAGGGGTTACAATCCTCTGTCCCTTAACTCCTTAGAAGCCATAGAAATAGAGGGGACTTTTGCTCTCTGTTTCCCACACAGCTCTCCCGTGCTTTTTGTCAGTTTGTCTCTTTAACAAGGCAGTCTGATTCTCATCTGGGTACAGAGTCAGGGAGAGAGAACAATATGATCAGTATTTATAGAAATGCAGAAAGCCTTATCGTCATGATTGATGCTTCATGAGCCTGAAGCACAGGAACTCAGCTGACAGTTACTGACAGCCTTATTGCATTCCCTTTCCAATGGAGAAGGCTTATTGCGGAGTTTACAATGAATACAAAGTCAGAAATCCTTTATACTCACCTCTTCTTCTTTTTCTTTTCATTTTTTTCTTTTTTCTTTTTTTTTTTTTTCTTTTTTTCAACCCATTTATTTTTCATCAAAATCTATTCAGGGTGAAAGACTTTATTTGAGCCCAGGAAGGCAAATGGGAGCCTTTTGGCTGATTTTCATGGGCTATATTGTGGTTTGCTGGAGATGTACAAGAACCATCCAATACTGTAGGGTTTTTTTCTTACAGTGAGTTCTTGAGGGTTTGGGGGTTTTTTTTGCAGCCCACTAACATTACTTATTAGAGCTCTGTTTTCAAAATATAAAGCAATCTTTTCAGATCAGCCTGTTGGGTTTGGTTTTGCTGGCATTTCTGGTATTTTTTCTGCAATGCAACATCTTTTGAAGGAGAAAAAAAAAAGTCAGTAGAGATATATTCAGCTGAATACTTAGCCAAAGAGAAGTAGAAGTTTACTCTGTGTTGCTATTTATCTACTCAGCAGAGAATGTTACGGTGTATTGTTTCCTTGGGCTTAGATCTTTCAAAGATTTTTCTAGACTGTTGTATGTCACAATACTCTGCAAATATTAAGCTAAGGCGTAGGAGAAGATCTTAGGAAAGAAATTATATTTCCATGTTTTGCTTTTTAACCAAATGTATTCAATTTCCATATTGCTCAAGTTCTTTAACTAATTTAATACAACCTAAACCAAAAGAGCCAAAAGAGCAGTGAGGAGATTTTGATGTAGTCAAAAGGTCTCAAGAACTATAACTAAAAACTGTATCTATAATAATAATTTTCTCTAATAATGAATTTGTCATTTTGATTTTGAATTGATCATGAACAGCACATTCCTTGGTTGTATATGTCTCATACCATATTTATTAGACAGTTTCAAAGAATAAATCTTAGAATTTAAATTGTGACAAAGTGCCTTTTTAGAAAAAAAATTTGCTATTTTTATCTGAAGAGGTGCTCAGGTATTTTTCACTGCTTAGTTAAAGTACATAGTATGCTCTTCTGGCCCACATTAGCAGGGAAGATTTTACACTGGGGGACCAGATTCTGTTACTTCTCTACATCTTAAATGGCAATCAACACCTAAATTAATGTTGGAAGGAGTCACTATGAGTTTTTTCTAAGTACTTTTGCTCTATTATCAAGTTGCTGTTTACTCAATGGGTGGTATCATGCCATGGTTTATTATTATTAACTTCATTGGTATTAGCAGATGTTTTCCTTCTGCCACAGAGAAAGGTGGTTTGCTGCTTTCCCTATGCATAATTCTGTTTTAGGTGAAATCCTCCTCTAATCTAGACGATACAACCCTGCATTTGCATTATGAGATGGTACACACGTTCGGTTTGCAATCTTATGGAACTTTGGTGACCTGCTGTCACATTCACCTTCTCCAGGGCTGTATCTGGTATTACAGCACCTGTAGAGTTCAGGAAGCATGTGTTTTGGGGAAAAGAAACCCTTTACCCAAATGAATAGCATTGGAGAAAGCCCTCGGGAGAATCACAATTGTTTCTGCTAAGGACTTCCCTGTAGGAATGAATAAACCAGGTCATGGTTAACCACCAAACTTCTGAACTGCTCTGCGTGTGCTTGCAAATGCCGCACATTATGTTTCCACTTCAGTAAATGTTATGGCAGATAAGTGCCCCTTTTTACCCAAATTGCACCAAGCAAATGCATCTCTTAATAAATGAGCAGGACTTATTTTTAACACATAACATTTTAATTTAACACCATCCCTTTTTAGGATGTAAATAAAGGACAGGAAATTATGAGAAAAGCTGCATTATTATGGGAGCTGGTAAATCACAGCAGAGAAAGGGAAAGAAAAATTATTCTTAGCTAAAAAGGTATTACATGAGGATTAACACACATTTTATTTATTCACAGAGTAATTATCAATAACTTAAAATAAGAAGGGAGATTTAAAAAATACATTTTAAAAACTCTTCCAGAATTCATAATTTGGCCAAATCTACCAGATCCAGGAGCTTGGCTAACAGTATTCTGAAGTCAATGGACATTTTTTGCTATAATTTCTGACTGAAGACCTGCCACAGAAGGTTCAAATATATTCAAATATATACATTTTCTGATTTTATCTTTAATACTTGTACACTTTTTTTTTCACATTGTTTACTAAAAAATAGTAAACTAAAACTGAAATAAATTATGCTAAATTTTCAATTGGATTGATAATACATTTTATTGCGAAATTATTTCCCTATTCAATTCTATTTTACATAGACAAGTGTATAGAATTAATGCTATATGTTAGCTCTACCCAATGACAGCTCTCAATAACCTGCTCTTACCAGGACCACAGGCACTCTGATGTGATTACTGTTCTCATTGTTTTCCAGACAACTCTTCAGCGATTTTTTTTTTTTAGAATTAAAGAGCACCTACAGGAGTAAGAGTGAACTGATAAGGTCATATGTCCCACTTAAATTCAAATGCTCTTTAGAGGACTGCATGTTCATGCTGACCTTCTGTGTAAGGATAAGACAATTTTTGCAAACTGTTTTTTGGTTTACTCTAAGTTTCAAAATAGCTGGTGTAAAGGAGCAGCCAAATGCTTGCAGAAAGCTCACCTCTATAATGACACATGTCAACAAGAAAGCACATGTGTGTAAGCGCACACATACACACAAGCACAAGGGGTCTCAATTTCAGCTCGTCTGGGATATTTTCATACTCTGTAATAAAAGTTACAATTTCAAAGGACTTCTGTGCTTTTTTATTCTAACAGCAGATGGTTTGAGTGGAGCAGTCTATAAATGAATTGGTGGTGACCAACACAGGGCACCATTTATTTACTTTCTGTTTATAAACCTTAATGTTTGTTTTCCATGCATTCTGCTTCATGAAGATGATCACTAAGTACAAGAGTTCCTTTAAATCAGCAGTGATTGTGGTTTGGCTCTTGTTAACAATGTAAATTTATAGCTTGGTTGAAGACATTCCAGACTCCACTGTCTAGTTTGTTTCTCTCTTTTTGTTTTGTGTGTGTGTGTATCTTTGTTGATTTTGGGTGTCTGACTTCAAAAGCAGGACACAGTAAAAGAAAACAGAAAAGAAAAATCAGGGTTTATGTGGCTTCTTAAATTCAGCATATAAAAAATGAGCAAAAAGCCAAGTCACACTATAAATGAAGGTGCTGCAATCATTTTATTTGAGGCTCAACTTCTGGTCCCTATATTATAGATTTCAACAGCTATGTCTACAAAATGATAAAGGCAGAAAAGCATGGCCCCATTCATTCGGCCCCAATTTCAATTCCAGCCTCACTTGCTGACAGCACACTCTAACCTCTAAATCACCTCTCCTCTGTCTGTCTGGAATCACCCCTAAATCATCTTTGTCAGAGCAATGGGTGACCTAACAGTAAGGTAATGCTCTGCGGAATGGCTGTACATGTTCTATCATAATTCTCAACAGCAGGAAGTAATGGTGCAATTTTGTAGTTGGTGTTTATAGCTTTGATGATAAAGAGCAGACAATGTGAATATTGATGGAAGACAACCTAACCCCTGCCTAGGAAGACAGAGACTCAGACATGTTCAGTGAAGGAGTCAATAGTGATTGTGAAGATTAAGGTGGATTTGTATGATCACCTTTCCCACTGCTGCTTTTTGTAGAAAATTAAAACAGATTTTTAAATGAGTATCACAGAGGAAGGGAAGAGAACTCAGGCTCTGAGAACTGTGCTATTATTACCTGTATCAGCATCCAGCTTGTAACTGCTGCTAGGGTTATACCTGCTTTCCAGGCTGTTTGTGTGATATGTGACAGCTTTAGGAAAGGAAAAGTGTTCAAGCTACCGGCATTCAGATTCTCCAAAGCCAGATGAGATGTCATCAGAGCAGTGCTGCCAGCAAACTAGAGGATTCCAGTTTTGAGGGAGCTTTAGTCTTTAGCTTTTGGGGCGCTTGTCTCATCTGTCATTTTTTGCAAATGCCTCCTGCACCAAAACAACCAGTGATACTGGGCAGCAAAGCATTGTAACCACAGCTGTCTAATTTGAATACCTCTGCAAACATACGGACATGCAAGTAAGTAAACATAAGGTAACAAGAGTATCAGCTGACTTACAGTCACTGTTTACACCTACACTCTTAGCCTCTGGCAAATGCAGGGTAGTACAAGTGTTGTCGTCTCATTTCTTTCAGTACTTTAAATGAAGTCCCAAGATCTGCCTGCTCTTAGAAGAAAACTTTGTGAGTGACACCTGAAAGCTCTAGAGTGCACCTTGTTCTGCTGTTGGTACTCAAATACCTAGTTTTGAGTGCTTAGTATTTTGTGGCATCTTCAGTGCTGAATCAAGTACTTCAGCTGTTTATATCATGTGTGTGGTAAATTAATTATTTTAAAAAGAGAACTATAAAATTCGGGACACTACTACAGCTGTCCAACCCATGGTGAAGAGAGCATTTTAATCCTCTGGCCACAAATATGTCTCTAAGCCTGAGGTGCAGGCAGATGCTTATCTCTGCTCAGCATTCACACATTTGTAATTTTTTTTCCCCTCTGAGTTAGGAACCCAAGCTAGCTTGCTCCCACCATACTCGGTCAGACAAAGAAGAGGTTCACTCAGACTATGTCAACATGAGCAACTCATGCAGCAGTGGACCTGGATGGGCAAACAGCTGTTGCTGAAGCCCTCACAACAGTGTTAAACATGTTTTCAGGGGTTTACTTTGTCCTGGCTATTGCCTGGCCCTGAGTGCTGAATGCTCATTAGTGGGAGCAACATGATGGGTATGCTCCTGGGGCTCTGCATACAGTCTCTAGTTTAATCTGAAATAACGCAGATTGTGTACTTGGAGAGAGTTTCATGATGTGCACAAAGGTATGGTGAGAATGATTGAGAGGTTCACTTCAAGAGCACACAGACTACAAAGCTAAGACAGGTGTTACCTCAATATCAAGGGATTAGAGCAGCTGGGTTTCAGGTGGTTTAGGTGAATATTTTAAAAAGCCATACCATCCAGAATTCATTTTCTAGCTTGTTAAGTCATTGGAATTCAATTCACAGATGCAGATTTTCCAGTTTCTTCCTAGTGCACCATAATTCCTTTTCCCCAAGTGTTTCTATGTAACTGGCATTAGATTAATAAATGGGCCTTTGACGCCCATGAATGTATGATTCCCTTTTGATAAAAAAGGATACATGATTCTGAAGTTCAGCCGAGGCCCAAGACTGTCCTTATCAATAGTCATGTCTTGGAATTATATGAACATAGCTTTTGCACAGAGAACTTTTTCATGTTACTTTGGTTTTCATTGCATAAAACTGTGCCAGAGATTGCTACCTTGTGTACATTCCCTAAGTTAGAACAAAATTACTGTTTACAGCTGCACAGAGTATTTCATAAAGCAGCCAGTGTATTTGTAACACTAACTTTTCTCTTTCTGGTGGGGTTCACAGAGACTGTGTTTCTGAACTGTGTTACAAGCAGCAGAGAACCTCTATATGGATGCCTGCACTAAACTATCTCCCGCTGTCAGAGTGGAACCCTTTTCTGCTCACACAAGAATCAGTGGCAGATCAAAGGCACTTCAGCAGTTATTGTATTGGTGCTTAAACTCCTAAAAAGATAAATGGTAAATTACAGTCCCCTACAAACTAAAACTCTCATCATTTGGCCTCTTTCTCCTCTTTTTTCTTTCTCCTAAGCCTTTAATGGGTATCTTGCAGGAGCAGGTAGACAAGACCAAAGTCTGTGAAAGCTCTTGGCTGGATAGGAGCATGAAGACAACATTAGTCACCAAATTCACCTGTACCATCACCTACAAGAAAAGCTAGCCAAACCAGCAAGGTAGAAATGTAACCTGGAAGTTTAGTTTATGTAAATCTGCAGGTTTGTTTGGGGTTTTTTCCTCCCTTGAAAGGTTGTCATTTTCAAACATCCCCCAAAATAGGTTTTCTGTAAATAAAATGCAACAAAATCCTTTTCCAAAAGTTTGCAGCACCAGTTTTACCAGCTTTGCAATTCTCATTTACTTGAAAAGTCAGACACATTTTAGTCCACCAGCCATTTATTTTCATTTATTTTTCTGAGTGTTTTTTTTTTTCCTTTTTTTTTTTTTTTTTTTAGGAGGGAACACATGGAAGCGTGTGTATAAAGAATAAGATTTTTAGCGAAATGACATGTTCAATACTGCAGTACCCGCACGTTATATTTTTTAATGTTTGACATTTATTTTATACTGTACTAATAAACTAGCATTACAATAAAGTTGAATTGATTAAGTGTGAAAACATTTATATAACAACATTTATGATTCTACTTGAGAAGATTTCTTCTATATCTATTGTTGTGAAACCTCTCTGTCAGGGAATTAGTAGCAAGGCCTGTCCCTGTGAATGCATGATCACAGGCATAAAGATTGAAATGCCCTGATTTGGTGGTGAATGGACATATAAAACTTTAACTGAAACATTTAATTATCTGAGATGCTGGTCTTGTTTTCCTAGAGGGCTGGTTTGAATGGAGTTCTTCACTTATATGTGCATGGGAGTTGCATGTGTACATATGTAACTAAGAGAGAAGTTCTTGGCAATTTAACACTCATCATGCTGTTTTACAGACTAACACTAGATAGATATGCTAGACATAAGCATATGTTAAAAAATGTCAGTATAGAGTCCAAAGTGAAAATATGCATCTCTTAATTTTTTGACAAATCTCTGTACAGTATAGAAAAGAAAGTCAAGCTCCAATGATGAACCTGATATTCTGTGAATAAGAACATGTTAATTTATGGAAAGGGTAAAAAATGCACTCTTTGTGGACTATTGTTGCAGCACGACACATGGAGGAATATGTTCAGAACTTGCCAATAGATCAGAGAGCAAGAGTGTGTTAATGGTGTTTTCTAGGAAAAGTACAGGTCTCAGCTTCAATCCTGATGGCTGCCTGCTGCAAAGGAAAGCAGGTATATTGCATTTAGTCTAAAATCTTTGCAGTTTATTTTTCCCAGTCTATTGGTTGAAATCCATCATTTGTCATGCGGAGAAAATGTAAATCATTTTTTTCCAAATACTGGCTCCATTCTGTCCCCTCCTTTTCACTGGCACAATCAAGGCTGTGCACAGAGTGTCTGTGATACGCGGCCTCCTGTGATGGTAGTAGTTGGCACACTCACTGCACTGCACTTAAAAAGGTGTAAGTCTTTGTGTGTTCAATGAAATTAAGAAGTATTATAAATGGAGTCATTATTTTACTCATGATTAACACATGAAGTCTGTGATGATTTCCCGTGAAGACTAATATTTTCCCTCTGAGATTTCAATACTTATTCAGAAAAAAAAATACATTTAAATTTATCACAATGAGATATAGAAAAAACACTGCTGAAGTGGCAGTGTTTCAGGTACTACTTATCTAGGTGTTCCAGGGCATAGCTTAAACAAGTGGAGTCAGGAAGGAATTTTCCCCCTATGTATACAAGTATTCTAGTAAATATATTTCAGGGATCACATCTTTCCTTGAAGCGTCTGGGATTTAATATTAGGAGGATACAGGATTAGAGAGTGTCCAGACACAACATGTGGTGACTGGCAGTTAGAGTTTTCCATCAGATGTTCGTACAGTATTGTACATAGCACTGGCTATGTTCTATTAAAATTCATAAAGTATGAATGCCCTGCAAAACAAACATGGAAGAATAGGGAGATGGGCTTTCCACCAGGAAGAACTTTAAATACAAATCAGTTATAAACCTTTCTGTTTGCTTCCCTCCTGTGTTTGGCCAGACACAGTGACATGTCTTTCTTTCTATCCCTGACAGGTTTCATTGCAGTAAGTGCCAATAACAATTATGCTGAGTTTGGCTGAATGCAAGCCGTGACTTTTTTCCCTCAGCTCTTCAGACTTTAACAACACTATCAGTTCATAACGGACCACCTGTTTGTTTTGTAGTGCCTGCCAAAACACATAAGTGTTAATGAGGAAAGGAGATGCTACTTAATATGTGTGTATATTTATATAATATGCATAAATGCATACACATTTATTGTACACATTTCTTTCCACTGAGGCAGATAAAAGATAAACAACTTGATTGCGAAGTGAGGGTTTGTTTTTTTTTTCCCTTTAGTCACCTTACTGAGTTTATTTAACCTCAGGATGCAGTGTGGAGAGGGAGAATTGCTATAAACCCTTTCATGCAAAAATTGCGAAGGATTTTTGCAAAGTCCTGATTTCAAACTCACAGTACTGTGATGTAGACAGTAGACATCATGGAATGATCCAGATTGTATATCCTGAAGTCAGTGGAGTTGTATTAATTACAGCAACTGTGTTATTTTCACCATGTACCAATTATATGCAAACAAGCTTGCACATGGCTTCTTCATGAAAAAGAAAAATTAGAGAACAGGTTCCTTTTCTCTCAAAACATTGCAAACAGGGCTAAAATTTTCAGTGTTTCCAGACATCAGAAGATGGTGTGCACTGAGTGAGCCACATCTCTTTCAACCATTAAATATTTGTCTTTTGTCTAGCTTTGGTACATTACATCGTTCCAGCTGAAGATCTCTCTATATATGTGTTTCATACCTGACTTAAATGGCAGGCAAAAAGAACAAAGACGAAAAATTCCAAGAGCTTTTTTTCTGAACACAAGGTACCAAGTGCTGGATTTTCAGTGGTTTTGGGCAACTCCATCTCCCATCTGAATTCTTATTGGAATTCAAAACAAAGACTAGTGTTTATTGGAAGAAGTGGATTGGAAAACAGAGGAAAATAATAGGAAAAAGAATAGGACAGAGCCAAGCAGCAAAGAGAAGGTAATTTAGTCTGTAACATTAGTTAAAACTGACCAGCACATCCCAACTCACTTCTTACATTTGAATTACAGTCCCCCAACTGTTTAAAAATATCTTTCTAGAGCTTAAGAGTAAACATGAAAATTGTAAATTTTGGAAATTAGTTCCAGTTTTGAAATTCATGTTCAAATTGATGTGTCAAAGGTCATCTGTAAGTCTCAGGCAACACTGAGAGTCAAATTTTAATTCCTACAGCAATGCTGTCTCTTCTGCAATAGAATTCCACATATTGTATTATGGAAAATCTCTGTGATTTAATGGATATATTTTAATTAGATTTGGAAGAAACAACTGAGACATACGTACGGAAAGTGGCAAAATTCTGAAAAGACTGAGTGTCCTTGTCCAGGTCATCAGAGGGCAGGAATAGAAGATCTGATCATCACATCATTCAACAACTATTCCAGTTTGTTCAATAAATTTTGTCATAGAGGAGAAATATTTTCTCACTTTTTAAACTCAAGACTTCTATGTGTCCTGAAGCTTCCCTCTACATACTATGTTTACACAGAAATTTGAAAAGCTATTATAGGCTGAGCTACGTATAGTCGTGACCTGTCAGAATTTACTATTTTCCAGACCTTTTATGATGACCATTTCATGCATTAAGAGCCTTTAAAGTACACCTTTAAAGTATGTGGAGTAAGCATAGCTTAAAAGGAGGTGAGACATCAGTTCTTTCAGGATTTGAAGATACTTTTCTTCCTGTATTAAAATTTATTTATTTTATTGCTTGCTATTCTGCATCACTTCAGGGAATTACAAGCACATGTAAAATAAGATGGACTATAAAGATAATTTAACATTTTTGGAAGTAAATTAGCTTCTTTTGCTCCAGAACAGAATCAAAAAAGGATTATTAAGGAGTAGTTTTTCTGTACCACCTATTTCTGAATAACTCCATATTAGATTGAATCTAAAAATAAGTTTGCAAAAGAGCCTAGAGATAGCCAAAATACTTAATCTAAATACCTAAAACAATATGGATAAGGCCAGAGGCAAATAATGCAGAATGTTTATCCTGCAGAGAATAGTAGGACTACCCTGAGTATTCCGTTCTGTACTACAGCATATAGCGCAGAAAAATTCCCATGATGGCCTTTGACTAATTTTTTATTGTATGTCAGTGTCTCATCTTTAGAAACAGGACTATTGTAATGATAAGGTTCATTAGTGAGTGAGAGGTGCTCAGATGGTATCATGATGAGGTAATAGAATATGGATTATGCCTATGTGGATGCATTCATTCATGCAAAAGCAAGAATTAGGAATGATTTCATCTACATCAGACTACATCACCAGCCTCTGGTCTCAGGGAAAGGAACTACACTGGTAATTAATCATAGACACTCAACTCCTAATTCATGTAATTGTAAAGGATAAGCAGTCCTCTGTAATGATTGAGACAGTTTTCAAAGAAACACTAGAATAAAAGCATGTGCCGAAACAGATACTGTGTTAAAAGTTATATGGAGAATCCCAATCTTGATTAAAATACACTAGGTAAAGAAAATGTTGAATTTGAAGAACTGTGTTGTTTCATGTTGCTGTCAAGTAAGAAAACAGAATCAAAATCTAATACTAATCATAACCTGTGTAAGGTTTCACATAACATTATATTCTCAGTCTGACTTCTGGAAAGTTACTGATTAATCTCTATGTGGTGTCTGTATTGTGATTTTTTTCCCATCAAGTAGCAATGTATTTTTGGTGTACAGATCCATGGTTTAATTAGAATTTGGTTGACAGATATCTGTAAACTGTAGTTGACTGAAGTGTCTAAAATGTGAATAACCTTAAAAATACCAAGTAAAAATTGTCCGTAAATTTTCTATAGGAATAATTATTAGGAAAGGAATAAAAAGGAGAAGGACTTGGAAAGTAGTAACCCACAACATCCTATTTAAAACTCTGAATATTGGTTTTAGATTTCTGACAAGATATATATATATATATTTTTTTTTTTTTTTTCTTAGAAACATGATAGCGGATTTCAAAATGTCACATACTACGCAGTTTACATGTTACAGTAATACTGTTAACAGCAGCTGAGGATTTCACTGGCAATTTATTGGACAAATTACAAGGCCATTAATTAATATTCACAAGGAGCCACATGGAGAGGACAAGGGGCAACAGGTTCAAGTAGCACTGGGAGAGGTTTCGTCTTAATTTAGGAGAGACATTTTTTAAAGTGAGAACCATTAATCACTGGAACAACCTCCCCAGTGATGTCGTGGATTCCCTGTCGCTAGAGTTTTTCAAGGTGTAATTGGACAGGGTGCTAGATAATCTCATCTAGCCTTCCTTTCCCATGACAGGTTGGACCAGATGATATTTCAAGGCCTCTTCCAACTTGGGCTATTCTATGATTCTAAAATTTACTCTCTTCAGTGAAATGGCTTGGAAAATGTTGAAGAATGCACACACGCACTGTGCCTGAGACCTACTGGATCCAAGTAAATGCATAAAGCCAAAGAAGCCCTGCTGGAACAATGAATCAGGCAACCATAGCCCCAAAGACCTGTTTTTGGCATCCATCTGGCAATGATGTGGCAGATATTCACATCCAGAGGGAGAGACAATAAAAAAGAAAAATAGAAAAGGAAGAAAAGTGAGAGCACACAAACATTCACTTTTACTCTTCAGTTGATTAAAATGAGGGGTCAATAAAGTTAATCAACAGACTTTACTTATCAAAAACTATGCAAATAATGGAGCAAACTATATTAAGATACTGGCACCTTTTGCTTGTTTAAGAAAAAACAAAGAAAACAAAGCTTAGTTCCTCTTCCCATAGGTCTTTAATGTATTTTGATGAAAATACTTTAAAAGCAAAATTTTACAAGTAAAACCAAATTATATGTGCTTATGATTTATTTGCAAGTAAGGTGGGGAATCAACAAGGTGGATAAAAAGGCTGTCAAAATACTCAAAAATCATTAAAACAGATTCTGTGGTAAATTAGGTAACACCAACTATTTGATCAAGAGTACTTCCCCTGTGATACTTGACTGTTTCAAGCTGACTCTTCTTTCTAATGGGCAAAGCCCAAGCCAACCACTAGAAACAGTGAGGTTTGACATTAGAGGGGAACAGAATTTGTGCCAAAATTCTTTTGGAGGGGTTTTCTGAAAATAAAATTAGTCCATATTTTCCTGTCTTTTGATACAAGTAGGGTCTTTTATCCTCAGTCAGGTTTTTTCACAGCCGTACAAAGTTTGGAGGCAGCTTAAAAGACCAGGACACTAAGTTGCTTGTTAATGGTTCATGCTCATTCCCAACACTTCCTAGACACAGTGGCCGATTTTGCACAGGCCAGAGACCGTTCACAACAGTTTGGAAGGTAACAAAGATTTAGACATTATCACCATGAACCATGCTTTTGCCCCTTTTTGCAGGTCTAGAGAACAGATTCTGATCCATAGTATTTACCAATCCAGAAATAGTTCAAGTTCCATCAGTGTTAAAGGATTATGTGTTTTCTTTATTAATCAGTCATCAGGAAAGCATCTGAATACTTAATGATTCAAGCCTCACGTTGGATAGGATGAGTAGGTCGGGTAGGATGATGGTAGGTTGATTGTTGCACACACTGTTTAAGTCCCAGCTAATGTCTGCAGCAGGGAGAGAGGGGGCAAGACTGTTTCCCCTACAGGTGTGTTCAGACTTCATAAGCTTTTGCTGTTCTTCTTTGCAACTTTATTGTGCAAGACAGGTCATCACATTCTACTGATACATTCCTGAGGTTTAATAGGCATCAAGGTCAAAATCATGCAGGAAGCCTGTAGCAGAGCCAGGTGTCCTGTTCTCTTAAGTTCTAGTCCAATGGTTTGGCTGTTCTTCCTTTCAGCTCATCTACTAAAAGCCTGCTAGTCTTCCTCCCTGTTGCAAATTGACAGGGAGAGAGTTAGCTGAGGTATGTTAAAGCATCATTTTTGCTGGCGATTGATGTTTTCCAGAAATGTATGTATCATTCCTACATATCATTAAAATATATCAAAAATAAATCCTCTATGTGCAGATGATGTTTAGTTGCCTGCCAGTCCATCTGTGGTCTACACATGGAGGCAAGAGTGCTAAATAGAACAGATGTCATTGGAAATATAAATCTCTAAACATACATATGTTACATGGGCTTTCATTAGAAGGCTGAGTTTTAAAATCTATGTCTTTTCTAGTATCGCTATATTATACGTTTCAGCCTGGATCATGATGTGTTTGATTGCCTTTGTTCATAGCAAGAACCTTACAAGTTTCATCTGCCTGCTTAGTGGAATGAAATTATCCAAGAAATCTTACTTCTATTTTTTAGCCTATGGCCTATGAGGACAATAGCTCTCAGACCTTTTACATCTAAGCCTGCAAGGAGCACAGAGGAGAGAAACACATCCATGCTCTTCATCTTTTTGCAGTGATCATTAGGGCCAAATATGCAGTAAGGATTAATAAATAAACAGTTATATACTGCATTTTTGGTAAATTATGGGACCTGGTAAAGGGTATGGGACCCATAAAAAAAATTTGGTAAAGATGGCACCTTATTTTAGGTAACTACATTAGGAGGTTAGCACGCCTAGGCTTCCTTACTTACTCAGTGGAGACCCTGTCTAAGATCTCTCTGCAGGAATGTCTCCTTTTCTGCTGACCACTTGAGGTGATCTAAGCAACTAAGTGCCTAAATTTAGGCTTCTATCTCACAAAAAAAATAATTGTATCTATACGTCGTATTGTGTGGAGATTGGTGCAGAGACATATGCACCAACTTTGATTTTACTTTGCGTGTTAGTGGTTCATCACAGGTCTTGTCACAACTCAGAGCTTGTGCAGTGCTGTGTTGCAATTTATAAGAACTGCCTCTTTGTGGAAACAACTTTGTGGAGACTACTTTCAAGTAGTTTCAGAATACTTTGGATATTTACAATTAACATAAACATGATTTAAGAATTTGAGAAAAATCAAATTCTGGGGCCACAAGGTTTTGGTTCTGATGCCACTAGGCATCTCAGGGAAAAGAAATGAAGGTCAACTAATATTATACTAGTCTGTGTCTTACTGTGCATGTGTTTTTTATTTTTTATATCTGCCCACTTATCAGGTAATGTTGAAACAAAGAACAAAAAGAAAACTTCTGTCCCATGGCATTTAGTCTCAGTAAAAGTATTAAGGGGCAGAAGAAGACAACACAATGTGAGATTGTGGCACAATGTAAACACAAATAAAATTCTGTTTTCCTTTATGATCTTAGGATGTGGGCCCATTCCAAGCTTTTACATTTCAAATGTTGTCATTCAGGTATCTAAAAATCATTAATCTTCTACCTAAAAAGAATCTTCAGCCAGCAAGTTATGCCTTATAATGGGTAAGACAACACTCCTTTTCTTAAAAACAAACTGCCAATAGAATAAATAATCCAAGGCTTCAGTAATATGTTTTATATATAAATAACTTTCAATATGTTCAGCCACACAGTGCCATGTGAAAATAGATGAATAGACACAATGTGCATAGAAGAATATCAGGCCCATATAGGGACATTTTAAGTAATGACTAATGAATTCTGTCATAGTGAACACAGGGAATTTTGATTAGAAAATGGTTTGTAATCACATCTACACAGAGAAGCATGTTGGTCCAGGTCCAAGAAATGGTCATGACAGCATAGGCTCTGACTCTGAAAACACACTGATGGATGGGACCTGATAAGACCCATTAAGTCTATGGGAGCACTTCCAATTTTTTTGAACAGGATTTTTATGAGACCATTTAGCAGTTTCATTAATTTCAGTAGGGCTACCCACATGCTTGAAATCACATGCCTGTGTGTTTCCAATATCATCTTTATCTTAAAATGTACTTTTAAAATTTGCTTTCATATTTGAAAGTTTCTTTGATGCAACTTTCAGAGCAATCTTGTGTATAAAAGCACAACTGTATCAGTCATATAATATTTTGGGGGACTCTACCATTTCTGGCAATCTAACTGGAATGTAACATGCAATATGTTAGGTAGTGGATAGGATTTAGATTTGGTTTTGAGAGAATTAGGTCTGCCACAAGCCAATAAAATCTTCGAACTAATAATTTTTCCATGTGATACTTATGTTTGCTTACCTGACAGACAGGGAAATCAAAACAAAACTCTGTAAAGCATGAGACCTGTGATACAAAGTGCTATGTCATTTAATAAAAATTAAAAAAAATTAATTATTTAAATATAATTCTGTAGACTAACTTTTAATTTTTGTTCTTGACACACACACTTTCCAACAGACAATACTCTGTAGGCTACCCTGTAAAGATATTTTTTATAAAATCTTTTAATAGTCTTTTTTTACCTTCTGCAGATCACAAGGAGAAGGGTCATTTTATTTATTTGCTTTTGAGTCATACAAGTCAGACAAGTAATTCGAATAATGAAGCTGTTTTTCAAGTAATTGTCCCTTGAAGTTCAGGACCCAAAACTAGAATTAGAATTTAAGCCTTGTTTGGCATCCTGGAAGTTTCAGTCTGCCTTTTTCCTATTGATTACACACTACTTGATTTTATTGTATTAAATTTGTTCATTAAAAAGTTTATGACTCCTCACTAATACCAAAATATGAGGACAAGTCAACGTTTCTGATATAGTTTAGAGGGTGAGGAAGGGAGCTATCTCACCTGACTTCAGACAGCCAGGGTTTGATTCATTTACCCACAGAGACAGCAGTGACTCTTGAGATGTCCCAAGAATTCCAGCAAGTTCACTCGAGGCTTCCAGATAAGACATGGGACACACAGGGCACTCAAACCCTTCTGGAGACAAGAGTATGGGATTCAGCTCACAGATTAACATACTTAATATGTCTACTTTATAGATATTATAGTCATCATAGTCTTGAGTTTATTTAAAGCCAATAGAAATGTATGAGATTGATAGTTAAAATTGATACACAGAGAACTATCCAGTCAATTTAAACACCAGTTGACCAAATGTATGTTTATTATAGAGTAATTTGAATATCTCTATGGATGGATGCCACTGTATCATCTAAACTCTATTGACTGTAGATGAATTTATATACCATTAACAAGACAGGATTGTCTAGTTCTACTGAGATTCTCTAGTGTACCCTGCCCAGCCAACAGATGTCCCTACAGAAGACCCTACAGAGTCACCTGTAGGTTCTTGTTATAATTATTAACAACACACGAATGCCTTACAAGCCTTTGGGCATCTCAGTGTGCACCTCAGAGACTACATTTAGGCAATGGAAGCAAACTCCAGCTTGTCTATAGTCTCTGACATCATAGGAACATAATAGTGGGTTTGTGAACATCCTTTCCTGAGAGTTTATAGAATTTCTCTGAGCCCAGGGTGAAAAAAGGTAGGTGTTTAGCAGGGAATGGACAGTCAAAATTAATAGTAATTTTTGAACTATCTACGCACACATCCCCCCATCCAAATTTCTGCCCTCAGGGAAAAAAATATTTAGCATTTAGTAGGTCACTAACAATAGACATCATGGGCTATAGATTACTTATACATGCAGTTCAATTATCAATGTTAAATATGTATAAATTTTTAACATATTGTCTTTTAAAACATATATAATTCAATGTTAGTGTCCACTAATAACCATATAATTGCACTACTCTATCCCTCGCATTGAAGCATAGTAGAAAGGAGCCTAAATTTATGAAGGCCAAACTAGCTTAGCATTACTATGGTACAGAGGATAATCTTATAGGGAGAATTTATGTCACTATATGAAGAAGTGATGCCTTGAGGACAGTAGACACAAAACCTCTCAATTCCATGTAATCCCACTTTTCCTCATTCACTTCTAATCCTTTTCACAGCAATAAGCTGCACACAAAAGTATATAATTTGTCTGAATCTCCCTCTTTCCTTAGGTATAACCAAGGCATGGGGGCTTTATCCTGCATAAGTTTATCTTTTAAATAAATGAGACAGAAAGAACTTCTCGATTTGGGAGAGAAATCCTTGCTTTCCATTTGTCTGATCAACAACTAGAGAAACTAAAGAAATGTAATGTGCTCAGAAAATTCTTGATGAAGAATCCTATTAGATTCTTTAGTTACAGTTGGGATCACTGTATTACCTTTATGTCAGCAAAAATGTAAATTAATTCACCAAAATAAAATGTGTTAGTTGAGCACTGCGTATTAGAGTATGTGCTGCTAAATTGTAACCACTAATTTATTGATGTCAAGCTGGACAAGACTGTACATCTTCTAGAAAATGTGTTTCCTTTTGCTAATGTTTAATATTTGCTCTTATGAGTAACCAGTTCAACCATCCAAAAAAATAAAAATTCCCCATGTTTTCCCAGTACAGATGTATGCAAATGATTTCTGTTGAATGAATGTTCAGCCTTATTTTCTACAGTATTTCACCTCAGTGCCAGTCAGCATGCAAATTTTGTTCTCAATGGGATTACTTAGAATTATGCTGGTGAGAGCTGTATTTGCTCATTAATTTAGGGCTCATTAGCCAAGACTAACTGGACAAGGATAAGAAGAGATTATGGTCACTGTCCAATGAAGCTTAATAGTTTGTTTGTTATGTAAATATAATTGTATACTGATGCAATTTGATATTGTGCTTCTGATATAGCCTAAAATTCAACGTATCTGGTAGAAACGTAATATAAAATTGACCCAGAAGTAACTTAGCCTTGAATGTAGTGTTCTTCTCTGGTTTTGACAATGGTAATGCATAACACATAATGTGCATAGTATGTACTATATGTAAATTCTAGTCTGTATTTTGAAATAAGGTAATTGTGCAGCCTTTGTTGGGATATGTCTGTTTTGTTAATAAGAACATACTTCAAAACTTTTTCATCACTGAAAAAAATATATCAACCAGTGTTCTATGAGCATGTTATGAAATTCTTAACATAGTCATTCAGAATTATTTTTAGCTATTTTCAGAAAATAACTGGACTGTTATCAGTGCACAGGTGGTACATGGTCTTTAAAGTCTACTCCTTCGAGTCTATTGATTATTTGCTTGGGTCGTTTTATGTCACTTTGCTTACCCGAGCACATAGTTTACCTGACTAAGCAGTGCAAAAAGAACTAGCAAATGTAAGCGTTTAAAAGAAAATACAGGACACAGCATTTGCTGTAATGAATTTCCAAGCATTATAATGTAAGCACTGATGCTCAGTCTCCATGAGCCATTTCTGAACTCAGGATAAATTTTGTGAAAAGCTAAATCAACCTTAACTTTCAAGTGTAAAGGACTACCTATTCAATTCCTCCTGTGTCCCACAGTTTCCTCAGTCACGGATGCAGACATTATTTTTAAAAACGGGTCAGAGATTTTATCCATGTACTCAACTTACTTTAGCTGACCTCAAGCATATAATTACAAAAATAATTGTGATGAGGTTTGCTATTGAGCAACAATATCTTCTTAAGGCACTCCTAAAGATTTCCCTCCCTGTCCTTCCCCATCTTCTGTTGGTAGCTACTTGTTCCTGCTTGTGTTTCCAAGCTTGTCACTCCCTGGGCTTTGTCAGCGTGGTTACTGGGGAAAAGGGGAGGTGGAGGCATTGCAATACATCCTGGACAGAGGTAAAAGGTGCTAAAAGGTTGCCCTTGAAAAGTAAGAACAGGTAAAGGGTAAAACAACCAGTGAGGGATGTAAGCAACATGCAGAGGAAAAAGTGGGGAAAGTCTGTTTCTAAGATAAAATTTACAGAGCATGGGTGGAAATTTGCAGAGATTACAGGCCTGATCAAAAACTTTTGGAAATCATTTGGAAAATTTGTGTTGTTTCTTCTAACTTCAGGAAGAGGTCTGAGGAAGGGGAGTCCTGCTTTCTGTATGATAGTGATTTAACACTGAAGAGTTTACCTTGATGTTCCCTCACACTTGTATGCCTGAGACACATGTAAGGAAATGTTGTAACCAAGGCCTCCCACTAGCCTCATTTTAACTTCAAGCATCTGATAACCTTTCTTAGAACATGAAAATGTGATCATTTGTTGTCTTAAACAAAACACTTCCTCAGAACCACAAAGAGGTTTGTTTCTTGGCAAACATTTGTGTATTAGTTCTTTATGGGAAACATTTCTTCATTTGCTCTTAATAAATAAATGAATTACTCCTTTCCTGCAGAGGCACCTGTCACTGACTCATATCTGTGCAGTTGCATGATTTCAGAGGAAGGAGTCTGAGCAATGTTAAGGCTGGACATAAGGATTCCTTCCAGCGGTAGGTCTTAACATTTTTAAGTTGTTTCCTGTATGTGCCAGAAACACTGCAAGCAGGAGAGGAATATAGAATATGATCTGAGACATTCTGGAAACAACAGAAAAAAAAAGATCTGCATACATACAGCTGTTTAACAGAATGTTTGGTAATATGAATTCTTGGGGGAAAAAAAACATTCAAACTTTCCTTTCTGGAGTATTCCCAAGTGTGAGGAATTATGATATTACTTTTCCTTTTGAACACACTCATAGGTACACGCCTCATATAACTTATGATGACTAATAACCACAATACTTTTTTGCGTGTGATTGTTCTTTTGCAAAATGCTGAAAAATACTAAGCTAGTGCAGCGTTTGAATGCTGAAATCTGTGAAGTGTTTGAGTGGTAATGTGAAAGTAGCCTCAGTGGGTTTTTAACAATTCTGCAGAATTGTCTGGAATGCAAAAGCAGAACTTGTTTCCTTTAATGGCCTCAAGCACCCTCTGGCAACCTCCTTGCTATCAGTAGTTTAATGGTTTTGAGATATCTCTGACTGAAATCAATATCTCTCAAATAGCATTGAGATAATGTTGAATTGCAAAAAATTCTTTTGATAACTATTAAAACAAAACAACATAATTTTGCTCTTCTAAGTTATGTAACAAACTATCATTCCTATTCATGATTTTTCACACACATCGCACACATCAGCCTTTTCATGTGATGTAAACTGGAGGAGAAGCCAAACCTGGCTTCTTGAATTTACAGATTTTTCTTTCCTCTGAACACGAAGTTTTTAACTGAAAATGAATGGGTATTGGCAACAATTGGGGGAAATAGTACTTTGATTATTATTGATACTGTGGTAATACCTACAACGTAAATACTGAGCACGCCACAAACATATTGCTATATATTTTTCTGTTTTGACAGTACTTAAAGTCTAAAAAAGTCTTATTATCAGAGGAATAAGCAGATAAAATTAGGAAAGGGTACCTGGCTGATATTAGGGCAGGTTGTGTGAAGAGTCTGTCAGTGTTGAGTATATACTGCTAGCTGCCACTGCCTAGTCTGTCTTACATCATGCAACCACTATTACCACCATTAGACATAAGCAAAAACATTCAAAATTAAGCAAGAACCTTCTTGTCAAAGCTTTCTCCATGTCCAGAGGATGACACAGTTCAGTCTTTGATTTGTTTGTTCATGGGTGGATTTTAATTGCTGCTGTGGTCATTTTTCTCAATATATAACTAATCACAATGCCTCCAATGCTTTTGCGATAGTCATCATAATTACTGGAGATATCTTCACAAGAAGTCATTCACATTCCTCTGAGCTGGAAGCATTCCAGAGTTTACATTGTTTTGCTATGAGAATAGCTATAAAACTTGTTATCTGCTGGAAACATTTCCTTCTCTGTTTGAACTTTAAAATTGTTATCTGATTAGCTTGCTGTAAATTGCAAAGGTAAATGCGATGCAATGTGCATAGCACTCTGATCTTCACTGGTCATTAGAAATGCAAATGCACATGTGTTGGCTCCTGACCCTACTGCACATCCGAGAAATGGCTACTTGCTATTCTGCTTTGCTGATATTCCACACTGGTATGACACCTGGCTGATATATATGAGGAGAGGCTTACATTGTCAGGCCTGCAGTTCAAAAACAGCTGTCTTCCCATGAAAATTCAGTACCGTTAAAAATAAATGGAGCAGTTTGCTTGTTGAATTTGCCTCACCAGTAGCAATCCTATCAGTTGATATTGACTCTTACTAAGCTTGTAAATATCTCTTAAAGGGCTTAGAAAGAGTGAATGATCTGGCTAAGGGATATGTAGCTGGCTTAGCTACATATTTTGTGACCCAATTCTCAGCCTGACCTCGTCCTCTCCCAGGAAGATTTAAATGCCCTTCACATTCCAGCTGTTTTGGCTTACTAATTATTGCAAAGTGCTGTCTCTTATTTTTCACTTACTTTTACTGCTTGCATACAGGGAATCCATGTTGTGTCATTGGTTTGAAGAGGGCTCATACAATGGCTGTCCTTGGCTTCTTTACTTATCCCTATTCAAGAGGAATTTTCCAGATGTGGTCACCAAACACCTTATTGGCAAATCTCTGCAAAACATCAGACAGTTTTGAACCACATTAACTTTTGGATAACAGTCCATGTGCTTCCAAGAACCTGGTTTTCCTTCAGGCGGCAAGGAAGGACTGAAAAGAATAAACCCCTATAGACCCTGGCCAAACAGCTGGAAGCAACTGCTTCATCAGTACCTGTATGTCCTTATTGCATTAAGACAGCAGCCGTGCAGCCAGCCTTTTCCTCTGTGTAGAAAAAAACCCAACGACAAATTAATTAATACTCCTATAGCTCATCTCATTCTTTCTCCTTTACTACCCCCAGCTTGTGTAAACTAAAAAACCATAATCCTCTAAAGACTTTGCAGTCACTTTGCAATGTGAGTGATTTGGATGTCACAAACAGAAGATATTCTAAGAGTGAACAAGCAGGAAACATATTGACAAGTCATCTTGACATAGCTATTTATGTCAATACAAGTTGTGATGCTGGGAACAGAAAAATGTTTAACAAGGGCAGAATTTACATTTTAAAATGTATCTGGAAAAAATTGTTTGACCAAAACGCAAAATTATAGGTAAAAAGAGCTAAAAGGAAAAATACTATTAAGAGAGAAACATCCAAGTGTTGAGAAAATTGGAGGATTAAGATTGAAATCCTAATGCATTTCCTGGTACATTAAAGAACTGTTTTTAACAGTTTTCAATTACATGATCATATAAATTTTTTCCCTCATGGGTACTCTGCCTCAATAAGCACAAAGAATAGATTGGTTTTTTTCTAAATTAGAAATGATTTTATATTTTGTTTTATTGTTCAGTGGGTGGCCCAATATCCTATTTCGTGCACATTATTCAAGCTTTGCTCCAAAGGCAGAATATTAATTTACTCAAGAGTTTTCAAACATATTTATCACTGTCATATATGAATACTTCACAAACAGAGGAATTAATTTTGAAATTGTTTCAACAAGGAGGGGAATGATATTATTTCTATTGAATAGATTCTTTAGTCTGCATGTCACAAGGTTAAACAAGGGTCAGACATTTTCACTAATTTAGGGTGCCCTGTTGAACAATCAAGGACTTGTTTTTTTCAGATAAATTAGCATTTTTAAATACTTAAAATGTCAACATACAGTTCAATGTAACTCAGGAGGGAGGTGTTAATGTTCAGTATTTCTACATATCTGGCACGGGAGTATCATGGTTGTGGTTGGTACCTGAAAAATAGGAAGTATCAAATTAGTCACTGTGTTTTAGAGGACTATACAACATCAGATTTGTTGGAGGCTTGGAGTGACCAGGATTCTCTTAATTTAATTGAAGAGAGTCCCAGATCTTCCACTTATATTTTGTTTTATTTAGTGAATAACAAAAAAAGCAGTTTCTTCATTAAAAAAAGTTGCAGTTCCTTTCACTGCTAATTCTTCAACCCTGATTCACTTCCATAGCCATCCTGAACACTGAATTGAGTCCGAAAAATAATGACTGCGATATAATTAAAGACTGTCAACATGTACATGCACACAAGAGATTAATTCATATTGCTTAGAAAAACATAATTTTGGTGTTTCTTAATCTGAGTTTACAACCTTTTGAAATAGGGTAATTATACTTGGCTATGTTTTGAAATAGCTGTCTAATATTGTAGGCTATTAAAAAACATAGACACGTCAATGCCCAAAGCAGTTTCTATGCAACAAAAAATCTACTTGGTGACAAAATATTGATAGTGACTTTCATCCTTTGTATGGATGAAATCATTAAATTTGCAAATCTGACTGCCAGCATATGAACTATCTCTGATATAGTACTAATAAGTGGTCATCCTCTGAAGAATGTTTGCTGGAAACAGAAAGCTCAGCAGATACTATCCTCTTGGTTTCCATTCCTCGACCCAGCCATTTTGAGTTTGACAGCTCTGTCCTGTTCTTTCCAGTCTATTCTATTCTGAGATCCAGTTTTCATTTCTTTCTTCAGTCTTACTATCCTTTCCAGTTATACGAACTCATTGAGTGTGATCTCAATGAGGAAAAGCACTAGGAGTTCTAAAATTCCAATTAGGCTGCTAATTCAGAAAACCAGTATTTGATATGCTTTCTATTTTCCCTTTTATCATGTAGTCCCATTCATATGCCTGCAAAAGGACTTTTTAAAACTTTAAATGTTCCTTAGATTTCTTTTGTTTTCTCTACAGTTTATTTTCCTCCCTTCATCCTGTTGCTGTCATATAGATAACTTTTACACTGCCTGGATGAGAAATCAGATTCCAGTTCTCATTGCATTTTTCTAGGCTTATTAATTGCGTATATGTGTTGAAGCATTCAATATCAGCTTTTATCCACTCTAGTTTACAAACTTCCTGCAAAGGATTAGAGAACAGAAACATTGTCCATATAATTCTCGACCTTGTCTGTCCTAGCTCTAATGGATACATCAGATAGAGTCCACTGACCCTAGTATATGATTTTTCAATAATTATAGTGGAAATAACACTAATTTAAAAGCAGTAGGTTTGAAAGCACAAGAATGACTTAAGGTCACAGTGTTAGGTTTCTGGCCTCACTGAAGTGCATAGTTTAAAACAAAATAAGGTCATTTACACATGACAAAAGCTCCATGGCCATTCAGATTCCACATTGGCACCTTCTTTAGAAGAACTATATTTTTATTAAGCAGAAAAGATGTCTTCAAAGGCAAAAGAAATTTCCAAACAACATGGGCGTATTGTTAAACTGATATATATAATGTCCCCCCGCTTATGCTTCCATCCCCTTTACTTGCTGGATAGCACACTCTTGTTCTATCTTGTCAGGTGAGACTATTGAAAGAAGACTAAAGTTCTTCTAAGCCCACGAAGGGACATCTGTCTTGTTTCTCATCTCTTAACTTCTTCCTCTGCTCTTTCATTATTTGTGAAGAAAACACAAGCAAGATCTGACACGTCAGAAAAAAGGAAGATATGACTCAAGACCTTGCTAATGCTGACTGAGCCCAATTTTGAACTTCCAGGAAGCTCAGAAAATTCCTGGAGCTTTATACGAGGGAGTTCCCCTGATTTTCAAAGGCTGTTCTTCCTTCTTATAAACAGCATCAGAAGTGAAGAGTTATGAAACTACTCTGGATAGTGTCTCAATATTTTCAGTCACATCAGAAGCAGGAAATTCCTCCAGATATCTCATCAAAGAGGAACAGATAAATATCAAGGCTCACTAGATCATTTGAAGTCCATCCAATACTACTTTAAATTAAAGATTTTCTTCTATTACTTCCTAAAGCCAAGCGATATCTGTCCTAGAGAGGACAGGAATCAACTGCCTGAGGTTTAATCTCATCTCTGTCATGTACTGTTGAGAAAGTTTTTCTACAGGATAAAGGCAATATGTGCATCACAGAAGTATTGTTATCTAAAGGTGAAATGCCTACAGCTGTCCTTCAGGTTCCCTGTTTTTTGTACCCACATTGGAAAACAAAGTATGTTAAGATCTTTTGCTGCTTTAGTATTTAATTTAATATTATTTCTGAAGCAGCAAATGCCATCTCATTCTGCTGCTTTTCTCCAGGATAAGATCTACAAAAATTAACTAAGACACAGGAAATTATGAACATGATTAAGGATATACTAGTTTTGATGAACCCACAATGCATCGGACCAGTAATATGTGATTATAAACACAAACACTGATAGATTCTACAGACCAACTCACCAACTCAAATGAGGCTGTTGAACACAGGAGGTATCAAATCCTCTACTCTTATACACTGGAGATCAAACACACAATAGTTACTAAGTTTCCCAAAGAAACAAAATGTGGAGTTGGAGAAAGAAAACATATTTGGGGAAAAATGGAATAAAGAATTCCTACCTGTGAGAACCTTCCCTGCAATCACGCTATCATCACTGTTGCAAGTTAGAAGAATGACAGCAATTTATATAGGACACTTTTCAGTTTAAACTACTTGCAGCCTTATTTTGGTACTTACAGTGGCATAAAACAGCATCTTAAAATATAGAAAGACAGATGCCTCTGTTTTGTGTCAAACCTAGAGGAAGAGGCAGGAAAATTCTAGGGGGATTTGGAGCCTTAAGAGAACAAGGAAAGAAAGAAGTTTCATTGCATGGTGTAGCTTTAAAATCATAAATGTGTTATGTAGAGAAGAATGCAATGTATATATAGTCCCTGAATTTGTCTTGATCTTCTGAATTAATTTTTTGCCATTTACAGAGAGGCAGCCAGGCTCCTACAAAAGGGTGGTGATGTGGGGTCGGGAATAGTTGCTGCATAACTGTGACTGTACGGTGTTTTAACATCAATGCCATGAACTCTGAGCCAGATGTATTCAAGGCCTTGCCTGTGGCTTGATGACACATACCCTTTTCACAACAATCGGTGGATTTGTGGTAACAATCAAAAGGCATTTAAAATGCTTGGAATGTGGTTTAGAAACCCGCCTTGGCATCCCGCTTTTCATGTCTTAGCATAAATGCCTCAACTGTTTTTATTGTTCTGCAAATGCTCATTTATTTTGAAAGAAAGAGCTTGGCCTGCATATTTGCATTCAACAATACTTGAAACAAGACGTTAAAGTCTTTTTTGATTATGCCGGTGAAATATTTCATATGAATAATGCCAACAGCTGGGTCAGACCTTTTGGTTTTGAGTAAGAGTTTATTTCAGGCTTGCTAACTGAGAGGTTCTTTTTTTTAGACAGAGAGTTTCTGATAAATTGCCAGCTTGGAAATATACCACAGAACAGGAATGTCTTGTCAATTTATGTTGCAGTTATACCACATTCTTTATGTATTTCTGATTTTTTGCCCTTATGACTGTATTTTAACAGTTTAGATAATGAATTGCACCACAACTGATGAAATGGCCCAGAGCTGCTTTCAATAAAATCAGTAAAAGAACAATATTAATGTGAAACACATTTAGGAAAAAAAACATTTTGGTGGGACAAGACAGAAACATGCTTATAGACTTATGGATAAACAAAGTATTGCTGAGTATGCTTAAAACATAGTTCAATTGATTGATTGATGAATAGGCAGAAGGATGGATAATCCTGTTACTGAGTAGTTTGTCTAATTTTAAAATTCAAGTATTACATTTTTTTAGCAATGAAGAACCAGTGAATAAGCTTTCTTTCCTCTAGGCTAAACTTTATTTGTCACTTAGTGATTAAGAATAATTTTCTGGATCTTAGTAAGAAAGAAATCAATATAAAGATTGGTGAATCCTATCAAGACAAAAAACTAGTTTGTTTAACATCAGGGGGAAGAGAAATTTGGTTAAGTAGATAAACTTTATCAAAAAAATTACTGGATAATTTCTCCTCTACCAAAAAAGAACTGGTTTTCAAGTTTCACGGGATTTCACTGAATTTTTAGAGTTGGAAGGGACCATAGAGATCATCTAGTCCAACTCCCCCACCGAAGCAGGATTTCCCATAGTTAGAGCATGTTACTCAGGGCTGCATCCAGGCAGGTCTTGAAAACCTTCAGAGAAGGGGATTCCACAACCTCCCTGGGCAGCCTGTTCCAGGGCTCCAACACTGTGAAGCAGTTTTTTCTCATATTTGAGTGGAACTTCCTATGTTCCAGCTTGAGCCTGTTACCCCTTGTCCTCTCACTGGCAACCACTGAAAAGTTTGGCTCCCTCCTCCTTCAAAACACTCTTTAGATACTTATAGGCATTAATAAGGTCTCCCCTCCTCTCCTTCTCTTCGCCAGGCTAAAGAGTCCCAGCTCTCTCAACCTTTCCTCCTAAGGGAGGTGCTCCAATCCCTTAATCATCTTGGTTGCCCTTTGCTGGACTTTTTCCAGCAGCTCCCTATCCTTCTTGAACTGGAGAGTCCAGAACTGGATGCAGTATTCCAGTTGTGGCCTCACCAGTGTTGAGTAGAAGGGGAGAATGACTTCCCTCAATCTACTAGCCACGCTCTTCCCTATTCAGCCCAGGATTCTGTTGGCATTTCTGGCCACAAGAGTACACTGCTTGCTCATTGTCATTTTGCTGTCTACCAGGATCCCCAGATCTTTCTCTTCTGAGCTTGTCTCCAGCACGTCCACACCTAACCTGTATTGG
>BJBW01000492.1:584284-648693 GCA_004320125.1 Scolopax mira | reverse complement strand
AGATTTAGATTGGAGATTAGGAATAAGTTCTTTCCAATGAGGGTGGTGGAGCACTGGAAGAGGTTGTCCAGGGAGGTGGTTGAGGCCCCTTCCCTGGAGACATTCAAGCGGAGGCTTGACGAGGACCTGGGCAACCTGGTCTAATTGGGGGTGTCCCTGCTGACTGCAGGGGGTTGGACTAGATGGCCTGTGGAGGTCCCTTCTGGCCCAGATGATTCTATGATTCTATATTGCTGGTGCTGCTAAAACAATAAGGGAAAAAAACGGTCTTTCTGTAGAATTTAGGACAACAAAGATGATTAAGGGATTGGAGCACCTCCTTCATGAGGAAAGGCTGAGAGAGAGCTGGGGCTCTCTAGCCTGGAGAAGAGAAGGCTGAAGGGAGACCTTATTAATGCTTATAAATCTCTAAAGGGTGGTTTGAGGGAGGATGGAGCTGGACTCTTTCCAGTGATTTCCAGCGATAGCATGTGGGTTGTGGACACAAGCTGAAACATGGGAAGTTCCATTCGAATATGAGGAAAAACTTCTTTACGGTGAGGGTGAAGGAGCCCTGAAAGAGGCTGCCCAGGGAGGTTATGGAGTCCCCTTCTCTGAGATTTTTCAAGACCCACCTGGACGCAGTCCTGAGTGATGTGCTCTGGGCAACCCTGCTTTGGCAGGGGAGTTGGACTAGATGATCTCTAGAGGTCCCTTCCAACTCTGACAATTGCGTGATTCTGTGAATTTATTCTTTCTAAGTCATAATGCTTTCCCTGCTCTGAACAGCTAAATGTGCTGAAACTCTGGGCAATGATAGCAAGTACTTCAGTGCCAAAGCAAAAATCAATGAGACTCATGCTTTTAAGTGGTTTGAGAAATCCCACTTGTCACTGGCCGTAACTCAAAAACCCACTGCTGCAGTGGGGCTTGTCTCTGTGGAGCATCTCCAGGGGAAGGGGTCCCCACCGCCTTGGGGGTCCTCTGGGTACCACACAGCACACCTGCTGCTGCTTGAGGGACAAAATGACAACAGGTATTTAAACTTAGTGTTTCATCGATGCTGATCAGCAGGTGGCTGGAGCTACCCCCATGTGCACTAGCAGGTAAGCTCTTTGGAGTACACTGGTGTGAAAATTCATTATATCAATGCAGGAGCTGCATCGACAAGATGCTGTTTGTACCTCATCTGCAAATTGCAGGAGAGAGAGACAATACATGCGTCCCCTATATCACTTTATCAATAAATTGTATGAAATACATCAATACATGAGTTCAGGCAGCATACTTTTTGTTAAACCCTAACTAATGCTGTCTAAAAGCAGCCTTGTGGAGCTGTTTACTACCGTGTGTGTCTGGCAGAGAGACACCAGCACGGTACAAGGCCCGCTCCCATTCCTGTGCTCATCCCCTTGTCCCTTCCTGCTCAGAAAACAGCTATTTCTCCCTTTTTCACAGTCCAGCCTGGACACTGAAATGGGATGATGGTGATGAGAGAAGATGAGGTGGGAAGGGTGCTCTGCAGGCCCCCCCCCACCCCATGCCTACCCAGAGGAAGGGGCAGCGGGGGGCTGTGCACCCCACACAGCACAGCATCCTCCCACCCCCCCTCCTTCCTCCCCCGAGCCTCCATCTCCCCTCAGCGAGGCTTCACCGCTGTCATGCCCCGCCACAAGATGGAGCCCGGCCGCAGCCAGGGCAGGCCACACATGCAGCTCATTTATGTCAACAGCTTCGGCTCCCACCGCTGCGGCTCCATCATCTGCTATGGCAGGGGGTGTCGGCAGGATGAGGCGGGCCAGGCTGGTCCCCCGCTTTCCCAGCTGAGCCCCACC
This sequence comes from Scolopax mira, assembly GCA_004320125.1. Lineage (NCBI taxonomy): Eukaryota > Metazoa > Chordata > Aves > Charadriiformes > Scolopacidae > Scolopax > Scolopax mira. The sequence goes on along the minus strand of BJBW01000492.1, from coordinate 646,879 downwards.
AGGGAGGCCCAGGCGCTGAGGGCCACCCCGGTTCCAGGGGACATGGCCGCCCCTGGGTCACACACTGCCAGTGGTAGGAGGCAGGCGGTGGGGAGCTGTGGCATGGTGAGGCCTGTCAGCCACCACCATGGTATGTGTAACTGAGCTGCAGGGACCTCTGTGAACTAGGGCTGAGACTCCTGCCATGTCCTCCTCTTCTCGTGGGGAACCACTTCCCTGTGGTGGGCTGTTGGTAAACTCCCAAGAGGGCCTTCCCTTGCACACTGAGGGGTGAACACAACTTTTTTGTTAATATGCCCAGTTCAGTCAGACTGGGTATTTAGGCAGGAGGCAAAACATGGCGTTAATTTTTCATGAGTGAAAAATTTAATTTTTTTGCCTCAAACTCTGACAGTGTTGACATTCAGTGTCTTCATCTTGTAAGGTGAAATGGCTGCCTGCAGTGCAGTCTTCCCTGTCCCTTTCTGTGGTAGCAATAAGGCCAAAAATAAGCTGTATGATGTCTCTGGGTCCTTTCTGCCCTTTCTCAGGAGATTCCCGCCTAACCAGGAAGCTCCTGTGTTGCTGGCTCCCTCCTCACTGTGACAGCCCGAAGATGTTTCTTCATTTTCTTTCTTTGTGGCTGGGACCAAAGAAAGTTGGGTGTGGGTGCCTTTTTTTTATAGAAGCAAACAGAAAAGATGAGACAGTTTTCCACTGGTTGTGATCTGTTATGAAACATAGTTCTGCTGCACAAGATAAAATGGAGTGAAAATGGAGAACATGACCTGGCTTCTGGAGAAGCAGCTGGGGTGTGAGCTGGACATGATGGGTGACACACATAGGGTGGTCCTGAATTTTACTAACTTGTTGCTCTTGAGATGTTTTAATTTTCTTGTATTTTTTTCTTCCTCCAAAAAGCCATTTTTCTAAAGATGACAAAGTGAAATGTTAACATTAGTCTGTAATTAAAAGCACCAGTTCTGCTGGATTATTATCTAAGTGATGCCAGCCTGTGGCTCAGAGGCACTGTGACTATCAGTAATGAAGCCTTGCTCCTGCAATGTGGATACCTTGGGTAGCTGGTGGTGGGGCTGTGGTGGCCCAGAGGATGCTGATTTACCTAAAGCCCTGCTGCGACAGGGGATGAGCCTGTGGTTGTGACCATGTTCAGCATCCCTACGTGGGTCACCCTTTTGCTCAGCTCATGCCATTCCCTGCCTGTCCAGAGGCTCCTTGGAAAGCCATTCTCACCCTGCTAGGAACTCACCCGAGTCCTTCCTCCTTGCAGCTATGTGTGTCTTGAGTCCACAAGATCAACCTGCCCTTCTTGCTTCCGTTTTTTATTGCTGGTGGAGGTGATTTGTCTGGTTTTCGTGCCTCAGTCTACTCAACATTTCCTCTTTGAGCTCAGCAAAATTTCAGTAGCTGCCACAGCAAGGGGAAAAAGAGGGAATTAAAAGCTAGTTTGTATTGTTGTCTTAGTTTTCAGATGTTGTGCAGTTTCGAAATCTTTTTTGTGGAGTTTGAGAGATGCCCACTTGCCCTACGGTTATAATGGAGAAAATAAGCAAGGGATAGCACGATGCAAGGACTGATATCCTGTAACCTGCTGGGGCCAGAAATAAGTATCCCTCTGAAAAATCTAGTTTCCTCAGGAATATATTGTATGCTTTCTAAATCTCTTCCCAGGTGACCTTCAAGAGGCTAAGGCTGACACCTTTGACTTTCCTTTCCCTTCAAGAAATGTTGATAAAGCAATTAAACGAAAGAAGAAAAAGGTATAAAACATGGGAACTGAATTAACTGCCTCTGCGTTTGAGAAAAGTGCTTCCTGCTTGTTCTGTGTATGTCTACGTGAGAGCATGAGGGAGATTAAAAGATTGAATTGGTAGTCTGTTACTGAAAACCTTACTCACAGAAAAGAAAAATGGTATTATTTTCCCTCTCTAGAGGTTTTAAAATTCTGGCTCTCATTCAATAAAGCACTTAAGTGTGCGCTTACCTTGAAAAATGAGAGTATGCTGTTGACTTAAAGCCTGTACTGAAATGCTTTGCTGGGCTGGGGCCAGGGTGCTGCACACCTTGCTGGGTGAAACCTGACAAGGAAAATCTCCGCAGCTCCTCTTCCTCTTCTGTTTTAAGCAAAGGCAGGAATCAGAGGTATTAACAGCACACCAGCAGCAATAGGAAATTACTTTCTGTTTCACAAATGTGTCTCTGTTCCTGTTCAGTAGTTCAACAAATACTTGAAATTTTAAAAGGCACATTTATTAAAACAGTAACTCATTATGAGATTTTGTAATGTATGAAATACAAGTAATCAGCTAGACTATAATACAGTAATGTCACAGATACTTGATTTAAAACCAGCAAAATACTACTGACTTCAGAGGAACAGCTAATAACATACTATAATATTGCTCTTCTAGTACATTAAAGAGTCTTCAAAAAGAATGAGGAATATGTATTATGTTTTAGCAATAAATGTCCATGAGAAAGGAATTATCTTCCGATTTAAACTAGTTTCACAGATGGGTCCAGCAAAAGTCAACGTCAGCATGTTAACAATCATTTTTATTTGTTAGGCTGCCTCTCTGTCTGAATGCCTTTGTCAACAGATACAGTTTAATATTTTCAATGTACAAGTTTGAAACGTGCCCACTATAGACAGAGCTTTATGCCTCTAACATAAAGGTCATCAACATCCATAAAACAGTTTAATATGAAATTGCTATGAAATTAGGCAAGGCCATTGCTATTCTGGAATCTCAGCATGGTGTCTGATTTATGGGACTACATGGGAAAATTTTTGCTCCTGGAAAAATAAGCAATCTTATTTCCCCTCCATTTTGTATGACTTTGAAGAGAGTTTAATGACTCTACACACATTTTCATAAGCTCTTCTTATCTAGAAAGGCACTCCACAAGTCCTGGATAAACAAGAGTTTTAGGCAAGAAAGGAGGCGGATATAAATCATGGAGCAATTTATGACCTTTGACTATTAAACAGAGGTGATTCTTCCAGTATATCCCACATACATATCCTTCCTCCATATCTTCCCCTTCCCAATCCTCAACAAAAGAACAGTTGGACTTCATAATAAAGCTGGAGAATTCAAAGTTCTGCCCTGTAGATTTTTTTAATGCAGACGCTTTATATGCTCCACTGATAAAGTTCAATTTTATCTTTCAGTCCAAAGTCTGGCTCAAGGTTTGGAAAGTAATTTCAAAAATGCTTGAAGAAAATGAAAAGTTCAGAAGTCGACTCTTGACTTGCAGCCAGCTTAATGGAGAAGGTAAGCAATGAGCTGATAATGTTTTATTTTACTAGAGAAAACAAATTATTAATGCAAGTGCTTTGACTTAAGATCTCTGGGTTTAAGGCCCATTCAGCTGTTTCTTTTGCTTTTACAATGCACAAATTATAGAATTCATTGTATACTTTAGACACTTCTAGCCATATTTGAAAAACTTTTTGTTTTTCATTGAAGGTCTCATATATATATTAATTTGGAGGAAGGATAGCAGAAGTGTTTGCTGCAGTCTAACATCAAAGACATCAGCATAAAATACCTGCAAGTTTTTCTGAACACATGAAATATGTAAAGTATTCACAAATCGGTCTAAGTAGCACTTGTATGAATAATAATTTATTTTTTCCCATAGGAAAATAGTGGTTGGTTTCACACAGACAATAAATAAATTAGATGCTACCCAAAGGTAGCTGTAATGCAATTTAACATAACCATCAAACATGTTCTCACACTGTGCCTTGAATACAGCTGTATCATTAATGGAAAATGACTCGGGAATTAAAACTGGTGCTCTGCATTGAGACAACTTCAATTAGAGAATTGTAGTTGCTGCACAATTTAAGATAATGCAGTGTATGCTTACAAATGGAATTGGAATTTCTGGCCTCACAGTCTAATGAGTTTTTAGGAAAAAGAATAAACTAATCCATGAAGGGTTACCAGACAAGTTAAAAACCAGTATATTCACCTGCAGCACTTCTGCTTAGCTTACATTTGTGCTGATGGAAGTCTTCTACATGTTGCCATGTTTAGGGCATATATCAAAATGTATGTCCATTGTTGCCAGTACCTTATTTTTTTAAAATGTTGTATGTTGCATATTGATTAGATTTCCACATACACAACAGGAAAATATTCCATCAAAATTTTTCTTCATGAGAACAAAAGAAGTGCAATTCTCACTCAATACAGAAACCTGTCTACGCCAATGGACGTCCCCTGCGACCTACAGCAGGTGTTATTGGAATGGTATAAGAAATCCCACAATATACTGCAACACTATATTCAATAATCATTCTGTAAATATTCTGCATTATGTGGGAAAGCACTTCTGTTTGCTTTAAAAAAAATTCCTGATTCTTTTTGATATTATGAGATGCTGGGTATTAATTATGTGCTATTCATATTCTTTATGCCAACCATGACGCCATTGGCCCCTGTCATATTTCCATTTAATTCTCTCTCAAGCTGAGAAATTCCAGTCTACCTGGAATTTCTGGTAACTCTGGTAAATCTCTCCTCATATGGAAACTGGTTCCAGGTTCTGATTATCCTTATTCTCTTATCTTTGTCATCAATTAAAATGCTATCTATATGGTGTATAGTTCATCCATGTTATTGCTCATTTGTTGGTGGTAATTAGAGTAATTATTTGCAACTGTAACACTATATCTGACTCATGCCTGTGTAAGTGAGCACCTGTAAATTGGGTGTGGGTACCTTCCCGAGCTCATCCCTTCCCAAGAGCCAGGAGAGGCTTGGCAGAGGGCGTGCTGATGGTACAAAGTAAAACCTGTCTTTTGTAGGATTTTTCCCTCTTTTTAACACCTGTTGCAGAAGCCATTGTAACATCTGCTTCTCTGCCTAATCTAAAGGTTTTGATCTAGCAGCTTCCACCTACTTTCTCCGGCAGCTTAGACCATTGCAAAAGTTTCTGTGCACAGCTATTAATATATATGTAGGACTTAGCAGTCACTGAAGAAAAAAATGTCTTCCATGACTTTCATTTACTCGCTTTTAAGAAAAAGGTGAACAAGAGACAAGGAAAAATATTTAATATGTGATTGCCTCCAAAATTCAACTTATTGTAAAAAAGCCATGTCATACAAAATGGGGGGGAAATAAGATTGCTTATTTTTCCAGGAGCGAAAACTTTCCCATGTAGTCCCATAAATAAGATACCATGCTGAGATTCCAGAATAGCAATGACCTTGCCTAATTTCATAGCAATTACCATCCCAACAAAATGGCTGCTGATCTGCTTTTCTGTTTATTATGGAATGCAACGTGCTGCTTTGTCAAGCTTGAGTTTATGGACAGGACCCATTCCCTTTTCAGATACTAATTTCTTTTTGTCATCTGGGGGGACAACATTATCTTTAAATATAATCTCCAGTGATTTAAAAAAAAACCACAACAACAACAAACACAAACAACCAAATAAACCTCTCGCCCCACCAAAACTTACTCTATCCTTAATTGTAATTGTCTCTCACTGTTCAGGAGCTTTAATTGAGAATCTACTATTATGCTCTATCTTGGTGAAACCCATCAATTCTAATACCTTCTTCCTAATTAGCAGATTTGCACAACATCAAATCAAGGCGATAAGTCCCCTATTCATCTGAATTTTTCATTAAACAAGAAGCAAATGGAATAATTCTATCAGACATTTAGATATGGATCAACAAATCTGAATAAACTGGGTTAATTTTTATCTTTTTTTTTTACTAGATTAATAAAGCTAAAAAATTAATGCTGCATTTTACTGCCTCTATAAATAGTTTTCTTGAGAGGAACAAAATCTACTTGAATTCTAATGCTACCTATTTAAGCCTCAGAATGATGCGATTAAGATTAGATTTGGTGTGACTGAAAATGACAATATGTGCCTTCCCATAATTTTCTCCTACAGGCAATGATATGACCCAAAGTTCACAGAACGAGGCATCCTACCTGGACAGGGTATGTATGTAGTCCATTAATTGTCAAGCAAGCTTAAATGCTAAAACAAAGTAAGTAATCATATTAAAAAGATGCACAGATATTTTTAAATCTTATTAATAAGTACTGGTTGTATACTTCAGTAAGTTGCTGATATGAGGCTTAAATGTTTTTCAATATTTCAGTCATGTTTGGGAAGTAGAAGAGCTCTGTCCTCAGCAGGAAGAGCTGTGTACATTGCCAAGTCTGGGAGTAGATTTTGCCTTTTCATTGAGTTGTATCTTTCTGTGATGGTTTAAAGTAAAACCTGAAGAATCTGAATAGAATCTGTGCTGCGCTTTGTAGCTGAGTTTTTTATTTTAAAGGACTGCATCATTTCACCATTTTGTCATCTTTTTATTTTCTCTAGGAGGAGTCCATCTTCGGCTGGGTATAACAAGAAAATAAAGGAAGATTCAAACCAAAAGAAAATATAAAAGTAGTGAATGTTTTAATGTTTTTATTTTGGTCTAGTTGTTACTGAAGTTGATGGCAAGACTGCAAAAGAATTCAGTGAACACAGGTTCTTTGTTTGGCATATGTGATTCTACTGTTTAAGAGGTTTGTTTTTACAGTGGCTTAAATAGCTCTGTTGCAAGATATTTATTTCAAGTCATTAAGTCTAATGTTTCACTTAGCTATTAGTTTTCAAAAGCTTGTTAATGATCATAATATTGTGACAGTTTGCTTGCAAAAGAATAGAGATTCACATTTAGTGTTGACTCTGTATTTATATCTGTTTTTGTAGCTTGTCAGAATCATAAACAAACACAAATTCAATAAGGCAGAACTCCACACAGATATAAAGAAACACTTTTTTTCCTTACTGATTTGAATAAATTTGACTTTATTATATTAAAATAATACACAATTGCCCTTCTGTTCATTCATCCATTTATACATGAATCTCAGCAAGTGTTTTGAATATGAAACCAGGTGAATGTTTTCTGTCTTATTGTTCATCGTGAAGCACATAATGATATCATCATAATCACAAGCTATTGTTTATCTACCTGACTTCAATAACATGATACAATTTTCTTCTGTTGTGGAGTTTCATACTTGAACTCTTGATTGACTGTTAAACCCTTTTAAACAGGCAAATAGTGTAAATAGAACATGAAGCCTGCACAAAAATAGTATGTATATGGATTTAATCTCTGTAGATAAAACATTTACCTGTCATGATTAGATGTCCTTGGTTTCAATAAAAGGATTGTTTTGTCATTGCATAATGTCTTAGTGTTTGCCGATATAATGACTGGTATGTCAGACTGTTGAGCTTTAGTAACATGCTAGTGATTGTGTCATTAAGCAGCAAAGCATTTGGAAGGGTTTAATCTGTTTTCTTAATAGTAAAACTGCAAGTATATAACTGGAATGTGCCTTTTTGATGACAGTGCTGGCATCGAGGTTCTTTTCTGATTTGTGGTTGAGTAATATTCCAATTTTACTTAAAATAGTTGACATTTCATCTTGGAAAAGGAAGTGAGAAGGCAAAGTATTCAATCAAGATGTGATCATTTTTCTGGCAGAGCAAAAATGTCATAGTTCTTTGGTATTTTCAAAATATATGTTTGGAGTTCACACTTTTTTTGGTGGGTTGTGGACTTTTTTTGGTAGTAAGGGAGATGATCTCCCCGTTCCCACAGTTCTAGCAGTGAAATGTTTGTATGGAGAGTATTTAGTTTATAATCCTGGATTGAAAATTGTAGAGTTGTTGCTCTAATGTTTCTTTTCTTGTAAACTACAGCTGCAGCTGGTACCTTTACTGGCACAGACTTAAGGGGCCTGGAAACAAAGCTTTTCTTCCAGGTGCATAATTGCTATTTTTACAGGATAGATGAGCTACATTAGCCTAAATCTCTGAATGAAATTCAGCCAACTCATTAAGATTCTTTGGATAAATATAGACCTTTTTCTGTGGGACTATGCTAAATCATTTTAAAAGGAAGAAATTATAAAAGATAAATATGGCCCTAGATCATCCCTATCATGTACCTCTTACAATCTGAGAAGACTCCACGGGTTGATTGTCAGTAGCTGCCAGGGCTACCTAATAGTCTTTTACCTGCATGCTGCAGCCACTTCCTATGTATAAAAGCCCAGGAGGTGTAAGGGATGAGTCAGACCTAACAGATTTGTCCTTTTGTTGGTACATGTGGGGAACAAAGGGGTGGGAGCTCCCCCTTTGTGTGTTCAGGCACCAGAGAAGTGTGACAATCTACCCCAGCGTTGCCCAGTTTCAGTGACTTTGATTTTATGGGGACAGTGAGCACCCTGGCCCTGCGTGCCATGCTGCTCTGTTTTCATTCAGTGATCTGAGGGGAAGGTCTGTGCAGCATCGACTTTGCCATACAGCTTTATACTTGCCAACATCCTGCTCATCAAGAGAAAGAAATCACAACTGCCTGGTTTATTAATCTCAGCAAGTCTGTTGTCTTCCCTACTTGCCTTTGCCCTTGTCCAACATGCCTCTGTCCTGCCTTTGCTTCACTTCCAGCTCACTCCAGAAGGCAGTTCGTGTCCTGAGTGGAGGTGGGGAGCAGCAGAGCTTTCTCAGGCCACAACACGCGTGCCACACTAAGAGCCATCACCCCCTTCCCCAGAAACCCGGTGGTGCCGATGATATAATTAATTGGTTGGGATCCTCTAATAGAAAAGACTTTTCAGCTGGCAGTACTTTGAAAGGGATCTTACATTTCAAATCACTTTGGGTCAGAACAGCTAATGCAGTGGGGCAAAGAGAAACACGCTGATTTACGTTAAATTTCTAACCCTTTGGGTGATGAAGTCTTGCTTATTAATGTAGGGACCTGATTTCAAAGGTACTGTTGTGAACAAGAGTAGTCAGAGTAGTCAGAGCAGTTAAGCTGCTGAAAAAGGAGTCTGGAGAAAAACCTAGTTCAAGATACACAAACCAGACCAGCTGACATACACCATCACCTTCCGCTCAGACCCCTGCAGTAATATATTCTTTTTTTATTTTCTTCATATGGCCACTTAAATGCAGAAAAGGAAGTAATTGCTGTGTTGCATTAAAATATGCTTATATAATCCAAGTAAGTAAAATCTTCAACGAGAAAAAAAAAGTGTTAGTTTATATAGGAAAAACTTTATTTAAACGCTCTTTGTTAAAAGGAGTTAGAAATAAATAAGGGAATCTCAGGGCACTAGATCATATACTTGAGATTCAGAAAACAACTCACTCTCCTCTGAAGTCCTTAATCATCCCCACAGAACCAAACGCCAGTGTCATACTGTCCTGCTGTGGTTCCCGGGAAGCGGTGTTGTTCTTTCACATTCTTCAAAATGCACATCAGTTACCTGAAGTTTTTAATAACAAATCTCACTTGGAGTGTGAACCAAAGCAGATGTGCAAATATAGAGGTCAGGCTTTGTCTTTGCTTTGCCTTATTCTCAGGACATGATTTACCTTTCTACAGAAAACAAAAACTCTAGCTTATTCTAAAAGTTCAAAATTTTTTCTTTTCGACCCTTCAGTTGCCAAAAGATCTGAGGAGGTACCTTGTGGTATAGAGGTGGGATGGAGCAGTGGGGGAAAAAAAGCCTGAAGGCATTGCTGCTGAATTCTTATTATCTGCAAATAATAGTGCCAGCCACTTGTCTCAAGATCTTAAAGTTGGTCTGAATAAGTGTTCTTTTGTACCGTGTTTTCATAAATACAAACGAGTCTGTATGAAAGTAAGCAACGGAGAGTAAGGCTTTTGGTTTTTCTGTTGCTACTCTGTGCTAATTAGAGATTTATTGGTAAAACAAAGTTTAGCTGGAAATAGCGCATCCGTTGGGCCTGAAACTTTTTGATTGAAGTTATCCCAATCGGGTGAGTTCTTGTCATGTTGAGCTCCCTTGGTTCCTGGAGCACTTCTTTGGCAGGTCAGCCCAGAAAATGCAGCCTGTGGTGTCTGGTGGGACCGAGGACTGTCCAGGGCTTGGGGGCTTGAAACTCCATCCAGTGGCCTTGGGCTACCCCTTCCAACCTGTTGTAAAGCTTCAACTCTGCTTTGATTTCCATGTCTGGAAGCACTAAGAGGCTTGGCTGAGGCGGGCCTGCTGGAGCTCCTGCACTCCCTGAGGTGGAGCTATGATTTTGGGCAGGATTCCCAGGGCAGCCCTCAGCATCAAGGCTGCACTGGAGCCAGAGGGTCTCGGGCCCTCTCACAGCTACTGTGCAGAGCTGGCGTTCGCAGATGTTGCTGCTACTGCCAGGGACTATGTCACTGAGCAGCCACAGGCTTGGGAAGTTGGGAATTGTGTTTTGCAAGTATTTTGATGTTTCTGAGGTGACCTTTCTTGGAATTTCCAGTTTGTAGGCATTTTCAAAAGAGTTTGTTTCCTGCTTGATTTGGACCAAAGCCACCGATTCAGATAAAATACCATTTCCTGCAAACTGGAGGCTTGGCCTGCCAGGCAGCTCTTCTGCTCCTTCCCCATCTGTTCTGGTCTTGTGATGAATCAGATTCCTCTGTCCTAACAGCAGAAGTTCTGCAGTCCCATGGTCTGTGAGGTTATCGTTATAACTTGGCCATTACAACGTAATCAATCACCAGAGATAATAATATTTTATTGCTGATTCCTTCCATGAAAAGATTTCAGCTCTTAAGCAAAACTTCAGAACAGGATATGGAGTTTCTAATGTGGCCAGATTTCGGGAAAGAATAAGGTGACCTTTGTCTTCACTGAACATTTACATTCAGTAAATGTCTTTGTCTTTAGGGCCCTCTCTGGTAGTCAATGTTCGTGTTTTAACTTCAAAGCTTCTAATACAATTTTGCATGGACTCTGACTAAAGAATAGCCTTCAGCAGGCAGTTCAATTCTGGGTTGTTTGGGGTTTTTTTTGGAAGTGACTGAAAGCAAATTTTGGGGATATGTGACATTTTATGTGTGCAGTAGGCCCTTAAATATAAATAAAACAAGATGCAACTTTGATTTATAGCTCTTGTAAATAATTCCCAGTGACACAGGCAGGTTTGTGTATTATGTATATTTTTCATTGCATAAGTACTTATATAACTATGATGATAGGAATTTGCATAAACACCAAAGCAGCCATACTTTGATGCTTAAAAATTATAGGCTTTCCAGCATATTGAAGTAGCAGGGGAACCTATCATTTTAGTGGAAACTTACATTATGAGGAAAAGAGAAAAAATTATTGAAACATATTAATGCCACCATGAATTTTTAATAAATAGTCACAGGAAGATGCTCACTCGTTAGTGACATCATTGCGGCCATCCGATCTGATGCAGAAAAACTCATGTTGGAAAGCTTCTGCCTGCCTTGTAGTGAGTGGAAAAATCAATGTGTGTAGCTGCAGTTTCAATTTTGTAAGAAACAAGATGTTTTGTTGATCCAGAGAGAGATGGAACAGAATAACTCCTGGAAGATGCTGAGTACTTTCACCTCTTGTTGACTGGGCTCCTCTTAGACTGCGTCTTCTGTGCTGTCTGTCTGGGGCCACTAATGAGGGGCTCTCTTCTTCTGCCTCTAAATTGTGAACCCATGTGTGTCTCATCCAAGTGGTTCAGCTGAAGTGCGGATGTTGCCAGGCTGCTTGTGAACATGTCTGATTTGTGTCGTCTCCTGGTGATCACGACAAGAATACATTCATGCTGTGAATGTGTGGAATTTATTGCATGCCTGGCATTCCTGTGTAGACAAGGAGCGGAGGGAGATTAAAAGAGCTGTGCAGGAAGGTTCACTAAGGCACTAAAAAATGCTCCTTCTCTTCCAGAATCTTTGTGATCTCTTGTAGAAATGAATAATTAATTTACATGGGTTTTTTTCCTGTTTCTGCTGTATGCTTGTTTTCTTCTTCCTAATGTGTGTGCGACAGGAAGTCGGTGGCGCCGATGTAATTCTATGTAATGGATAAGCTCCTCCATAGCAATGGCTGCAAGTAGTTCACCCCAACTTAAAATGCACATGATCACTTTTAACACCTATTGGCATTTTAAACTCCTTTAACTACATAAAGGGTAAAAATTCCTGACTATGGTGTGAATTTGGTTGTGATCTCCCAAGCAAAAGAACAGAAGTGCCCTCATCACTTGACTCTGTTGTCCTAGACTGAGGAAAAGAGGAGGGATGAGCTGTAAGGAGCAGTTTGGAGCATGGAAAGGGAACAGAGACTTGTGCTTTTATAACCTTGACAGGTCTGCAGTTCACCCAGGCAAGCATTTTAGTGGTAATAGCCCCATATTTGGGGTTTAGGTTGAAGTTGTGGTGAGATTTCTTCTGACGTTAGTGTGCTCTGTCTAAATGTTACTTGCCATCTACGTCATGGTGTTTTCTCCCGGAAAACACAGATCTGAATTCTGGCTGCATGTATTTGTTAAGTCACAGGGCTGGGTTTGGCTTAAACTCTTGTCTCCTGAATTCCTGTACTGGTTTTCATTGCTGTATTAGACTGATTTTGAAAGGAGTTAATGTGAATGTTTGAGAAACAAACCCAATCTTTTGGTAGCAGAATCTGCAGTGGCTGATGTTCCTCCTAGGATTGCCCTACCTCAGCTTCTTTGCCTGGTCTGACTTCCTGGGACTTTGTCCTCACTTTGTGCCTTCAAGTTTTGTAGTTTCTCTTCTTAGTAATTTCTACTGCCTGTTCACATGTTTTCAAATACTTTCATTAAAAGCCTAATCCCAGATTTTCAATATATGAAAACAGATGAAAAGAATATTACTTATAATATTGAGCAAGAATACTATAAGGAAAAATGCATGGAGTGCAGGAAATATGCTTTTGTGAAGAGAGACAATGAGCGTAAGAATGTCATAGATTAAGAAGCAAGTAAGTAAAATAATATTGATTAACATTGAAGAGAAGTTGATTTATATGTTCCAGCTTAAAGTGTGTAGAAGTTGAACTACTCTGTGACTGACGTATTTTTTACAAGCTGCAAAATTCACAATCCAGTGAAATGTTATGCCCCAGCCCTGTTACAAATATTATGCCTCTTAATGACAGCCAATAATCTTCAGTGTAAACTGATACTGAAAACAGTAATTCTGTTCCAATTTGTTTAACTGGAAATAGAAAATAATATATTGTGGAAGTCTTATTAAAAGAGTAAAAAGAGCCATATATTTTTGTTGACAGAAGAAATAGATTGTTTATTTCTCTGGAGTCTGTGCTCTGTCACTGATCTGCATGGGTGGAAATGTCAGACGTTGTATTTGCACCATAAGAAAATATGTATATTATTCTTTGATTTGTCATATTCTGTTGGGTTTGCTTTAATGTTGTCCCTAGAGAATGCTCTCTTTTAGGATATTGATGGCAACTTTAGGCATCCTTGCATCCTGTTATGTAAATTTACTCCTGGTAGTTTGTCTGTTTGTGAGAGAGGCATTTTGCAAAGAGGTATTTTCAAACTGGAATGGGGCATATTGACCTTGGGGAAGGGACTCTTTATCAGGGAGGGTAGTGGTACGACGAGGGGTAATGGCCTCAAACTGGAAGAAGGGAGATTTAGATTAGATGTTAGGAATAAATTTTTCACTGTGAGGGTGGTGAGGCACTGGAACAGGTTGCTCAGAGAAATTGTGGATGTCTTCTCCCTTGGAAGCATTTAAGACCAGGCTGGATGAGGCTTTGAGCAACCTGGTTTAGTGGGAGGTCTCCCTGCTCGTGGCAGGGGGGTTGGAACTCAATAATCTTTAGGGTCCCTTCCAACCTGAACCATTCTATGATTCTATGATGTTAAGTTGTTACAGGGCTAGTTCATTCAGTTTCATGGGGGAAATGGAAGTTACTGGATGTAAAGCCAAGGAGGGCATTGGGAGATTCAACATCTCTCTGCACATCTCCCTCCACCACACTGCCAAAATTCTCAGACGGTGTCACTGAAAGATGTTGCGCAAAATGTGTTCCTACCCTGAAAAGTCATAAGGTAAAAGATGCATCTGCTCAGTTATCGCAGGTTCTCGCTCCTAGTACTCAGAACTAAAAGTCTCTAGTGAAAAAGTGGCTCTGACTGCCGGTGCTGGCAACACTGAGCTGTGTTCTCTGGGTTATATAGAGTATCTCCAGCAGAGATTTGCAGCTCCATGAAAGATATTTTACAATTACAAGGTAGAAATGCACAAGGAACAGATTTCACCTCATTGTCCCTTAGCTATGTTACTCTGAAGAGTATTCAAGTATCACCAACAAAAGTCAATATATTAAACTCTGTAAGCCTATCAGTGTGCTCAAGTGAGCAGACACGCTGAGCAAGCAGGCAACCTTATTTGCAACCTTATTTTTCACTGTGTAACCACACTTTCCATGGGTTTGCCCAAGGGATTCTGGAGATTTTAACATCAGTGTGCTTGTGAGGTGTTGCTTAAGACATACTCTTAAGTCAGAGGATCTGCCTAGGTGTTGCTAAGGTAGTGTTTTGGAAGGATATTAATTCCTAATGTTGATGTGGTTTTAAGATCACAGAATGCATCTGCAAGCTGTGAAAGACATCACTTTGCTTTTCAACCAAGAGCTCTCACATCCTTTGGTAATTACCAGATGAAGGTGGAAAACCACAATGACATTTCTGTGGAGTTACAATGCAATGTTTCCTTTGCACTTTTTAATAATATTTCCTAGTCCCTCTGTTGAAAATAGCCATTGTGCTGACAGAGGAGCCAGAATAGTTCAAATGCATGCATTCAGTGGAAGATAACTATAGAGTCTGTGAATATCTTGGATGGTCGAGTTATTTCAGATGATATAATCTGTAATATATTGAAAGTTGGGGAAAGAGTTGCTGCAATTGCACTTTCTTGCTTGGAGCATCTGCCATATGGGGAGAGGCTGACAAAGGCTGATAGAGCTGGGATTGCTCAGCCTGGAGAAGGTTCAGGGCACTCAGAGCCAGACCCTTCTCAGTTGTGCCCAGTGACAAGATAAGGGACAATGGGCCTAAACTGAAACAGAGGAAATGTCATTTAAACATGAGAAAAACTATTTTACTATGAGGGTGGCTTAACACTGTAACGGGTTTCCCAGAGCAGTTGAGTTGTTTCCATCCCTGGAGTTATTAAAAACCCGACTGGACATGGCTCTGAGCAACCTGCTCTTCCTGTCCTTGCTTTAAACAGGAGGGGTGGACTGGATGGTCTCCACAAGTTCTGCTGGTCTCCACAAGTGGTGCTGGACATGAAAGAAAAGAAATACTGGCCTGGTCCGGTGCCCCCTAGGGCCAGAAGACTTCTGCTCCAGGATCTGGAGAGTGGACAATGCTGGGGAAGACTGGACATCTCTCATCATTTGCAAAGTATGTGCTTTTGGATTTACTTAAACCCTCCACATTTTGAAAGCCTTAATTATCATCCTGAGCTGAACTATCACAGTGATGTTCATCTCTCTGCAGAGCATGAGGAAAGAACTTTGCAGGGTTTATGACGTTTGCACAGATCTCAGAGGGACATGAACAGTTGATTGCTGGTATTACTACAATATTTAATCATTATATTGTAGTAATTTAATCAATAATCTTTAATGAGTGGTTTTATGTGCTTCTCAGACTTATACAGCTTAAGTCCTACATTACATCTTATCTGTGGGATGCAACCTGTCAGCTTTCTTTGTAGCTAGCTATTCCTAGACAGCAGCAACTTGGAGTTGTAGTTACAGTGAAAAATCTTCTTGAGTCTTGAGCTGAACGTGCCTCTGATGGATGGGATCTGAGAAGAATTCTGCTACTGAGCTTAAGAAATCTTTCATAAATTTCCTGAATATGAACTCACAAAACCTTATGATGTGATCAGTGTTTTTGCAGATGATTCTGTAAACATAAAAAAAAAAAGCTATCTGCTTACAGATTTACAGATTTTAACATTCTGAGTAAAAGTCACTCAGAATTAACTTTGGTACATGGCAGAACCTTAATCTTAAAACCAGAAAAATTGTCTTGGATGAAATTTTCCATAGAAGTCTGGCCATATGCAGAAATGTGATACAGAAATTTCCAACCCAAGCATTAAAAACTGGCAAAGCTGATGGAAACAAGCTCTTTAATGGATCATGTAAGGTGATGTTAGTAGAAAGCAGTTTTAGCTGCCCCATCTCTACTGACCACCTCTCAGCACCTTCATGCTCTAGGTGTTGTCCTGCCACACTGTGAGCAAGCTCATACCAAATGCTTTCACTTGCCCTGCCAAAGTATGGCTTTAAATGAATTTTCACAAGTGAGCTCTAAAAGCCTTTATTATGGAAACAGTTCACGCCTCTTAGGAGTATATTTAGGTCTTGCAAAAGATGCCAAGTTGCAAGCTCAGGAGGCAAATTCTATATTTATAAACAAATCAGGCTAAAGTCATCCCAAAGCATTCTCTGTCTCCAAGCAAAAGCACTTCAGCCTCACCCTGAGGTTTGGGGGCTGGTGGGTGGGGGTGTATTTGCTGGGACAAACACGCCTGCATGGCAGCATCTGGCCCTGCCATCACCACCTCCTGCCATGGTGATGACCTGTCACCAGGCTGGTGGTGGTGACATGGCTTCTGGGAACAGGAGGAGAGTCCCGTGCAAACCCCAGCAGGGCCAGCCTTGATCCCATCCTGCTGTTCCAGCACGTGTGTGTGCACCAAGGGGCAGTGACTGACCACGTGCAATGTGCTGGTGAGGGACACAGTGGTCAATGGCAATGTGGGCCCAAGGAGGGGCAATGGGGTGGCTGCTTGGCCCAGCAGCAGCACCAGTCCAAGAATGATAGAATCATAGAATGGTTTGGGTTGGAAGGGATCTTAAAGATCATCGTCTTCCAACCTCCCTGCCATGGGTAGGGACACCTTCCACTAGCCCAGGTTGCTCAAAGCCTCATCCAGCCTGGCCTTGAATTCTTCCAGGGATAGGGCATTCACAGCTTCTCTGGGCAACATGGGACAGTGTCTCACCATCCTCAGTGAAAAATTTCTTCCTGAGAGCTAATCTAAATCTTCCTTCTTCCAGTATGAAGCCATTGCCCCTCATCCTATCACTACATGCTCTTGTAAGAAGTCCCTCTCCAGCTCTCCTGTAGTCCCTTTAGGTACTGGAAGGGGCCATAAGGTCTCTCTGGAGCCTTCTCCAGGTTGAGCAACCCCAGTTCTCTCAGCCTGTCCTCAGGCTCCAGCTGTGCTCCAGCCCTTGCCCATCTTCATGGCCCTCCTCTGGGCCCGCTCCAACAGGTCCGCGTCCTTACTGCGCTGAGGCCCCCAGAGCTGGGTGCTGCAGGAGGGGTCTCACCAGTCCTATCTCCTTGCAGCACCGCAGCCGCCCGGGGACCCCCGCCAACCCCTCGTCCTTCTCTGTGACACCGTTGTGCCCCTCGCTGACCCTTATGCCCGCAAGACACGTCCCCGCTGCTGCCCTCTCCCTCCCCTTCTCCGGCGCCGCGCTGGGCCTGCAGGGGGCGCCCTCGCCCGCCGTGCTCGCCGGGGACGCCAGGGGGTGCCCGAGGCCGCGCGCGGCAGCTTGCGTCCGTGCGTGCGCGCGGGGCGGGGGGGAGAGGAGAAGGGTGGGGGGGGGGGGGGGGGGGGGGGGGGTGTGTGTGTGTGTGTGTGCGCGTGTGTGTGCGTGTGTGTGGCGGCGGCGGGAGGAGGAGGGGGGGGGAGCTGCCGCCCGCGCCCGCCCTCAGTCGCGCTTGCGGAGCCGCAGCCGAGCGCAGGGCGCAGCGCTGTCCCTTCAGCACCGCCGCGGACCGGTAACCGGCACCTCGCACCGCGCCCCCCCCCCGCCCCTCCGCCGCCTCCCGCCTTCCCCCCGAACCCCCCCCTTTCCCCCCCGCTCCCGCCGCAGCGCCCGGGCCCAGCCGCCGCCAGTGACCGCCTGGTTTGCAGTAAGTAGGGGCTCGGGGGGGGCGGGGGGGGGGGGGGGGGTGACCGCAGCCTGCCCCCCCCCCCCTCTTAAATAGCCCCCCTCATTCCTGTGGTGCGACCCCCCCTCCCGAGCAGCTGGGAAGAGGCGACCCCCAAGTTCCCCAGGGTGTGGGGTTGGCAAGGGAGGGGGTCTCTACCCTCACAGGGGGCTGCAAGCAAAAACTGGGGGGGTGGGGGGTGGGAGGCAAAAGCCCCCCTGGGGCTAGCGGGAGATGTGCCCCCTCCCTGTGAGTATGGGTGGGTTGTTTCAGTGGTGGGGGGTCGTTTGGGGGAACGGCAGAGATTTTTGAGGGGTCTTTGTGGGGTGTCAGCATAAGGCAGGGTGAAATGCCTGTGCGAAGTCAAGTCGAGGTGCAGAACGTGGCGTGTCTAGAAAGCCAGGGCTAAAAGCCCAATAAAGGGTCCAACCCAGTAAGGGAAGGCAGGGATCCTCCCCGCTACCCTCATGACATTGACCATCTCTCTGGTTTTAGGTCTGGAAAGCAAGGTCCAAGAATGGTGAAGCTGGGGAGTAATTTGAACGACAAGAACAGCAAGCCACCATCCAACGAAGATGGTTTTCAGACAGTTCCTTTGATCACACCCTTGGAAGTAAATCACCTGCAGTTCCCGGCTCCGGAAAAGGTAAAACAAAATCGAATGGCGCTCCTGCATGATTCCACACACATACATGCCCCTTGGTTTTCGGTCTCGATGATACAAACCGTGGCATAGTGTTGTTTATAGTGATAAATAAAAAGGGGTTATCTGTCGTAGTGTGTTTATCTGTTTTAAGATGGCAAATAAACACGCAACTGTCCCCCAACTCGTTTCCTCCTCAACAAAGCCCCAAATATTCCTTCATAAATACAGCTGGAAAAGGCTTAGCGTGTTTCTTTCGCAAGTGCTGGAGAAACTGAGGAGTGGTTTACAATGCGTCGTTGTTATTATCAGTATGATGAATTGCCTGCAGTGAGAGTGATGTGATAGCTCTTCTGAAATAAGCATCTATTTTAATTATATCAGTTAAGGTTTGTTTTGTGGTCCATGGCTTTGTAGAGCTTATTTGGGCATTGAGGATGCTGATTTCTCTGAAGAGAGCAGCTGAGTTCACCTGTGCTCTGGGTGGTCATGGAGCAATCCAGGGGCTCCATCCAGGGGACAGCTTTGTCCCCAGCCCACTCAACAGTCTCCCAACTGAATGCAGCACTGAAATGTCCAGAAATGTGCATCAGCAATTGGCTGTGGTTTGGTGGTTGGGGTTTTTAGATGCAGTATGTACGAGGAAATCTTTTGTCTGTATCAATGCAGTGATGATGCCTATCAATATAACCCAGTGAAGACATGATGAGACTGTAAAAATCTATATGCCCCAACAGTCCTTACAAAAACAAAGCCTGTCTGCAATGTAGTTCCCAGATATCACAGAGATGGAGCCAGCTCACCCGAAAGTACAGACAGAATGATTAGATCCCACAGGATAATGGAATAACAGTAAAATTAACACTGATGAATATTGCACATATATCCTGTTTTTACTGTAGTACAAAATTAATTTTCTCTAAATACATTAGGAGAACATGATGATGGATGTGATAAAACTGTCTAGATAGACAAACTATGTTTATTTTATGATAGACCTGAGTCAACTGTCTTGACATCTTGGGAACAAGAGCTGTACCAGACAAAGGAGCTAGTTTCATCCTCCACGTGCCTCATGGCATTCAGGAGCAACTTCTCCGCATTCAGGAGAGTTACACTTCCACGAATTGTTGTGAATGAGAGGCTGAACTAGCCCTTATCTACTACTCCAATAAATAAGATTAGGAAGATAATTCAGGCGAAGCAATATGATTTATCATAAACATCTGAAAAGCTCAGAGGAAACCTCGGATGTATACGAGTAGCTCATTTGATACTAGTACAAATGGCTTATTGAGATCACCAAGTGTCACACAACATGAAATCTAAATGACTCATGTGTCAGGTGAGACATGGATAACCTAACAAAAATCCTTTCAGGCTAATAAAGTGGTAATGAGTGTTCTCACGACCACTACGTTCCCATTGCCTGTTGGTGAACAAACACCGGAGTGTATTGGTCTGGTGTGATTCCTTGCTGATTTTTCTGTTTAAACATGCCTACATCAATAATTCACATGTTGTTAGGTTACATTACCTTCATTATCATACATTACTGTCAATGCATCTACTGACATCCATATTTTTCTTTGCTGGAAGAGTGGGATGTATCTCCAGGAGTGCTGTGCATGATTCAGAACTCATTAGAGTCAGGGACACTGATTTCTGCAGGCTGCAGTTTAGCTCCTATGAGCAGGAGGCCTGGAGTTAACACTTCACAAGAAGGAGAGGTTGTTTATGATAAAAGCAAAATAATTCACAATCTGTTTCCTTTGCTCTTTGTAGCGCAGATGCTGTTGGTGTGAGTTCACCCGGGGGCAGAGGGTCTGTTTAAAGACCTGCTAATTAGGAATTGAGCCTCGGGTGAAACGCTGGGGCAAAGGTTAAGTGATTGGGGGAGATTTCAGCTTTGTACTTAGGAAAACGAAGCTGCTACTGGATTTGGTCAGACTGTGAGCCTGAGGAAGAAGAGACATGGATTTCAAATCTTTTGGACTTGCCTTGCAGTCAGGAGGCAGGGTTAAAAAAAAACCACCCTAAAATCGATTTGACATTTTTCCTATGTATTGCTAAAACCTGCCAGCAGTTGGTTTTTAGCTTGGGGAAGTGAGAACATAAGCCAAGGCACTTTCTGTGCTTCTTGCATGGGGTGCTGCAGAGATGACCAGTGTCAAACCAGGTTTTGTGTTGGGGCCAGCATGTAACATCTCAGAAGGGCTTTGCCCACTCGGTTCCCTCAACGCGAGCCCATCGTAACCACAAGGAGGCAATGCCCCAGCCACTGCCACTCTCACTGCCTTTGCCTCTGCAACAACGAGCTGGTGCATTCTGGTATCTTCCTGTAAGTGGAACCTAGAAAAGAAAGGGGCAAAAAATTACTCTGCTAAATACTCCCTTTTTTGAGCTTCTCTTCACCATTACAGGGCATCTTCATTTAAGATGATGCGAGCTCTCAACCTGATGAAACCTTGGGTTTGGGGTAATCCAGGGTGCATCTTGCTTCAGTCTGTCTGGTAAAGGAGTAATAAAGGAGTAGTCCAGGCTTTGGCCCAGAGTATACTAGGTCTGTGCAGGGCAGCCCAACTGTTGTTACTACCAGTATGCAACAATGCCTTCACCTGGTGTATGTATATTGCATGGCAAAGGTTTGCAAGCTCTCTTAATATATGGGCTTTTCCCAGGTGAGTCTTAGACACCTGCATGCAAGTTGAAGAAAACCAAACCTTTTGTTTGTCAGTATACTCACCTTTGCAGATCCTTGAAAGCCTATGGAATCTACAGACTGAAAACAGTGCTTTAAGGGCTCTAAATACCTGATTTTTTTGCATTTGAAGGATATTTTTATAATCGGATCACACTCGAGGGCAACTCTCAGCATTAACCTCTGTAGGTGTTTCACCCCAGCTTCATCTCTCTCAGAGGGTTTTCTGTGTCTGGCTTCCCTTTCAGAGAAAGGGTACAGAGAAAGAATATGAGGCTTTTGCTCACGTGCTGTAATCCCCGAAACCCATCTCTTTTCAGATAGTTCCTTGATTATGAGAAGTCATTGTGAGGGGGGTGGTAGGGCAAAACACTTTCTTAAAGGTGTGCTTAAATTTACTGGCTGTCCTTCTGGGGCTGCTTTCCTAACAGCTTCCTAAGTCAGCTCCCTCTGACTTCCACCTCAATGCTGTTGGAAAAATCCAGACAGGAATTCAGGAGGCTTGAATTTGGTGACCTTTTCTAAAAAATTATTAGCTACTGGACCGACTGCTTCTTTTTCCACCAAACAAGGATGTCCCCTCCCAAGGTTCGTGCTATTCTTCTGCAGCATCAGCATTTCAGCATTCTTGTTGGTCTGTCAGCAGTTGTGTGGCTGCAGGGCGAGAAATGTACCCGGGACAGTCATTTCTCCCTTAGGGTGCAAAGCCTGCTGTGTATTTATATTTATTGACTATCTTCAAGCATTTCCCTTGCCCCCTGTTCTCTTGCTGGGGCAGCATTTGCAGAAGGCAGAGACAGATGCTCTTAAATCATTTTTGCGTGGCCTTTTTGCTGAAATCCATCTGTGTAACAGGAATAATAGCCATCACTGGTGACAAGCTCCTGACCTGGCTTTTTATGTCTCTGAATTTAATTTCTTTTACATTCAAAAAGCAGAAGAAGCCTTTTTTCTTTTAGGACCAAATGGGTAAAGGCTAGCTGTTCACTTGTTTTCCTAGAGTAGACAAAGTGCTTTGGCTGTAATTGTTACGTGTCTCTGCGATGATAATGCTAAAAGAGATGCAGCTTTTCAGGGACCATACTGTTTCACTGAAATTTTAAATGAGACCAACAACCAGGGACCCCTTGGTCTCATAGGCTCGCATCAGTAAAATCCAGCAGGAAATGCCTCTGTTCTGGCAGTAAAAATCCTAATTTTACATAATACGAAAGTGCATGAAAGCTATTGTCAAGGCTGAAAAAAACATCCGGCATCTCTTTTGTGGGGAAAGCTGCAGAAGGCTTATCATGTGGTCCATTGTTCTTTATTTTGAATGCATCTGGAGCCTTGAGAAATAATTTCTCTGGTGACAAATTCATGCCATCCAACCCAAGAAAGAAAAAAAAAAATAAATAGATGTAACTGCTCTCTTCAAATGCTTTATCCATGCCCTGCTCCTGCCTCTCGCCCTCCCTGACCGCACCCCTCTCGGAGTGGCCGAGGCCACGCGTTTACACAGACTAATCAAGAGTTCCTGAAAACCCACAGGGTCCCTTGTGTTCCCAGCCTGTTCCCGATTGGTTTAACAGAAAATAATGTTTTGTCCTGGCCAGCTGAGCCGACATAATTAATAGTAGACTGGATGAGTGCTTTTGTACCTAGGGGACCCCTCGCAGCTCTGACCTGAAATACTGATGTCAATCTGCCCTCTGAAGTGCACGGCGGCTGAAGGCAACGCCAGCAGGGTGTCAGGGAGATGGTTTTCTCGTGGTGGGGCCAGAGGTGGTTCAGCCTTCCCTGCTGGGGGGGCTCCTGGTGGGGGCTGCTGGCTGTGCGGCTGCTCACGCTGCTGGGGAGTTTGGTGGGATGGAGCAAATGTCAAAAAAGAGAGACGGGGCAGGGCTTGTAATTGTGGATGTTGAAGGGAGGAAAAGTAAAAGGGGAGGAGGAGGATGCAAAGGGAAAGAAAATGTGAATTTAAAACAGAAGGGAATAAAAAGAGAGGATTGCACATGGGAAGGAACGGGCAGGCTGTCTTGCCTTTCCCCATCCTTTGCTTTCTCATTTGGGATACTCTGTTGAATCCCTGCAAGTACCAAAGTCTGTGCCTTCCTCTCCTGTGCCATTTGTCCCCCATCTGCACTGTGCAAATCCATTTATCCTTTAAATGTATATTTGGATGTAAACACCCCCTCTGCTCATTCAGCTGTAGTAAGTATTCGCAGCAACGCTCGCTCTGGCTGTGCGGCGTTTCTGGGGTAGCCTTTTTGATTCTGTTTGCGTGTCTTGGACGTGAAAAGGTTGAGGTTGAGGTTTTTGGGGGTTCACACTCCTTTCCTCTGGATACAGCTGCTGTCGGGCTGTCCTTCCCCTGCAGCACACCGAGCCCCTTGTGCACGGCCGGTCACCGGCATTGGAGCCCTGCTGCCGTCCCAGCCGGGGCTCGCAGCCTCCGCAGGCACCGGGCAGCATTCAGCCCATACAGATAACGTGTTGCTGCTGCAGCTCTGGAGTATGGAAAGTCTTGGGATTTATGTAGCCTGTGCAGAAATTTCTCTCCTTAACTGCACCGCTATCGATGTCTGAATTAGGTTGGTTAAAGCTAGCTCATGTCTGGTTTTGTGAGCTCCACTGCCTCTTTTAAACCCCGTTGTGCCTGCACTGCAATTTCTAGAGAAAACAATTCTGCAATTTCTGCAGAAACGGCAGAAATGGACCCAGGGAAGGTGTGTTAGGATATGGATGTTTGGCAATGGTGTTGCAATCTGTTCTTTATTCTAACGTGAAAGCCCATGGCTGTGGGTAAAAGTTATTTCAGCAAGACTGTGTCATGAACCCCGCGTACCAGTTACTTACTGGTCTGGAGTGTAAGACTGGGCAAGATTCTTGTCTAGTGTAAATCAGTGTAGTTTAGATTAAATCAATGGAGCTGTGCTAATTTACCCTGGCCAATTTACCATTGCTATGGATGAGTGATTGATTCTTTTGTCTGCTTTGCTATACGCTCTCCTGGCTGAACCTACTGAAATCAATTTTGTCACCCCTTCAGAGCCTCCTGTGGGTTCCTGATGGTTCTGGTCGCCTGGGGATTTGTAGGGAGACTTACTGAATAATTTCCAAGCTCCCTTTGTGCTTGTGAGCTATGCCTTTTCCTTCTCAGCAGCTTTCAGCTCCCAATGCAGCCTATGCATTTTGTACTGCCTTCATCGGTGGTGCCAGGGCTGATTACATTTGCTTTGTCCTTTTGTGATGTTCCTTATGCCTGGAATATCCTCCTGGCACTGATTCAGGAGACCACTTTTTTCTACCACCCTCTGTGAAACTGATTTCCAGCACAACACCCATTAGATGAGCCGATACAGGTAAAAAAAATAAAAAGCAGTGATTCTACTGACAGTGGCTTTCTCCATTGACTATGGATTTGATCCCCAGGCATTTTTTTTTTTTTAACCTTCTTTTTACTGCTTCATATTTCAGGCATTCCGTGTATTCAAATATAGACTAGGATGCCATGGGGACTACCATTACACACATCCCAAATGCCAATTTTAATATTAATTTCTGAGAACTCTGCCTGTGAGAAGTGTTCATCGTCTTGATTTGGAAGCATAGCTGCCTCTCCCATGGGATGGGACACAGTCATAATTATTTGTAAAAGTTTTTAAAGACTTAATTATCTAAAAATATGGGAAATTGCAGCCTGGTGATTGCCAGGTAGTCTCAGATTATGTCCATCCAGTTGAACATGCCCTGTTTCTAGCAGTAGCTAGTGCAAGGGTCAAAAGGAGATCCAGGAGATGCTGCAGTAGGCATGGAGCAGCTCTATCTCTGAATGTTTCATCCTAAGCCTGCAGAGAAAGAGATTGTTTTAAGCCCTGAAACATGATTTTTCCATCTCTTTTCCTATATATTTTAACCGCTAAGTATTTTAACTTCAGCTGCTGTTGGCAATGTGCACATCTCATTTGCTCCTTGAAGCTGGCTGTGTGTGAGGATTAGAGCGCATAGGTCACTGGAGAATTTTGCTTGTGAGCAGGTGGTGAATTTTAGCCATTTCTTGGCTCGTAGCACTTACGCATAGAAACCGACTCAGTCACAGCAGATTTAGTGCCAAGCCAGGGGGTCACCATTGTGCTGTCACCAGTAACCTGGACAGCACGCTACAGCTGGGACTTGGTCTAAGATCTGTCTCAGCTACTGATGCTCAGTTGGGTAACGAAGACAAAGGAAACCAGGATGTCAGTGCCGGTGGTGAGTTTGTATTTCCTGTTCCCACTCTGCAAGGAATGAAGGTAGGCATGTCTTTGGAAGCCAGGAGTCTCATTTTCATTTAAAAGTGAGCACGACTAATCCACATGGCAACTGATGGATGCGTTGCAACCATTTTGTGGGACTACAAAGTCCAGCTTTGAACCTAGAACAAACCTTTCTCCTTGGTAGGAGAAACACATTTTGTTTATCTTTTCTGTCAATCTGAAAGCCACTCTGTGTGAGAGACTCTTCATTATTAATAATCCCGGGAAGTAGTATTTTAAATTTTTATGGTTTGCACTTTGCAACACCTGAACCACAATATATTACATGCACCATGGCAGTGAAGTGGGAATTACATCAGGGCTGCATGTCCTTTTCCAAATGAATAATTTAAAGTTTTCACAATGCCAGTTATGTTAAATATTATTACTCATTTCTTCAGGGAACACCGTAGAGCTCAAACGCAAATATAAAGTGGCAATAAATGATGTTACATTTAGTCAGTCTGAGACAAGGCTCAGAATTCATATCAGTTCATTTTCTGAAACACTTACTTCATCCCATGGCAGGAAAATCCTTTTTAAGGTTCTATGCTTAATGTGATATTTCTCCATTTGTCACATTTCATGTCTACTCTGCTCTGTCCTCCTGAAAACAAATGCTTTTAATACAGTCCACTTACTTAGAGGTTTGCTTTCTTTTTCTTTCAGCATCCAAAATCTCTAGATTTCCCAGCACTCTCTTACTGTTTACTTTCTCAAGGTTGTTGATGATGGATTTCCTGCTGGTGTATGCAGACTCTCATCTGTTGTTTCTCACCTCAGCACACCTATAATTTTCCAAAGCATCACTACAGAGAAGAAGCCTGGTCCTGCATTCATTAAGGCTGAGGAATGCTTTCCTATTGATTCCAGTGGTGTCACTAGCATTAAGACTAGAATAATAAGTCCATTTAGGTTCAGGACTCAATAAATGTATTAGCAAACAGCATCATTAGAAAAAAATCTTGCTTGTCGGAGCAGCATGCTAGATGTGGCTTGTTGTCCTGTTGTGTTTGGGTTTTCATAACTTTTACAGGCCATTCTCTGTAGACTACTACTGAGCTCTTGCAGAAAAGCATTTGGCTTGGAATAAGAAATCAGAAGATGCAAGAAAGAGAACAGAAAGGAGAACCCTTTCAAGACATGGCGAGTGTTATTACATCTGCTAACCTGGGATGATTGAGGACAACAATTCTGCAGAGAGCTGCCATTTTCCATAGAGCATCTGACTTCCTACCCACCCCAGCCATATCTCTTGTTAGCCTCTAATCCCAAACCCAGTATATTTATGTGGAGGATGTGCTGAAGCTCCTATTATCACTAAGTTAATGAAAACCCGAGGAAGCAAGGTGCACTGGAAGTAGCAGCAAGCCATGGTCTGTTTTTTTGGCTCAACAGCCAGTTGCTGGCGTGACTCGGCACGTTACAAAGCTACTTTTTTCCTCTTTTCCCCTACTCCTTCACCAGTAATGTGGGGATACTGGGGTCATGCTATTATGTAAAGCACTTTGAAAAGTCTTACTGAAGGATACCAGAGCCCTGAGCATCGCTCTTAGAGCTGGCTGTGGGAAGGTGATTGAAACCAGCTTAAGCTCTGATCTGGCTGAAGCTCTTAAATGCACACTTAACTTTAAATATCTGACTAATCCTGCTGTTGTTAATAGAACTACTTGCATGCTTAAGTGCTTTGCTGAATTGGAAGTTAATAAGTTCAAATGCTAGATAAACTCAGTTTTGGAGGAAGCTGCTTGGACTGACATAGTGGATTCCCATAATTAGACATGGGAATTTTTTTTGTTGCTCTGTGGAAGCCCTTTTCTCTTTTCATTTATTCTTACAATCAGTCTGCAAACTTCAGCTGGGAAGCAACTTTCAAAGAAGAGTTTTATTTTGACTGTAAAATGAAGAAAGTGCCAGGTAATTTATTTGTGTCTCCTTTATTGGATGTCATTAACATCACAGTGTCTCTGCAGTTTAAAGGTGGATGGTCTCTGGGAAATAGTGTGAAAACTTTAGGAATAGCAGCAACCAATTTGCAGGGAGATCCCCTGAGTGAGTATTCTTCTAGCCTCCATCCACAGTACTGACTTTAAAATGCTGTAGAAAGGCTGGACTCAGCTGGCAGGGAGGCTGCTCTCTTTGGTGCACAATCACAACACACCAAGGGGAGCACACATGTAAACTGGTGCTGGATCAGGGCCTCAATAATGAAACATAAAGGCTGACAAGTGTCCATAAAAGTTCGAAGTGTATTTATCCAGCAATTGCAAATGCTCAGAAAATCCAAAAAAGCTGATGAGACTGTACTTGCTTTTTAATATTCGTATGCAGGTGTGACGGTTGCTTCATGAGAGGAGGAATTATGATGATGATGATAATAATACAGGAATTCTTCTCTGCCCCAGTAAGCTCATGGTTGGTTAGGGATGCCAACCTAAACCAGCCAGACCCTTCTCACCATGAGGAGTGTGAGCTAAAGCAAGCCCTAGGGAGCATTTAGGAGGAGCCAAGAACCAAGGAGGCAAGTCCAGAGACTGGGCAGAATGGTGCTGCAGTGGGGGCAGAGAGGGGGCTGATTGCCTTTTTTTTGGGAGTATTCAAGTGACTACTTGTCCATTTAAGCACCATTTTGATTGTTTGTGTTTATTGTCTGCTCTGATGAGACCAGAGCGCAGCCAAGCAGTGCTGCCAGCTCCGGAGGTTACCCCCTTACAGCAGTTCATCGCCACCGTAACAGCATTGCAGGGAAGGGAATGAGGCCCTGGGCATTCCTTCAGTTTGCTTTGAGTTGCAACCTACACAGGACCTTGATGTTATACTCCCTTTCACTGGTTTCAATCAAGAATAACTCTACTGAAGTCAGCAAAGCTGCAAAACAGAGAAGAAGAGGGAATGGGGATGGTTCTGTTTGCTGTGGTTTGTAATAAACGCCAGTCGCTCTCCCAGGAAACCTGTCGTGGTGTGAGATGAATGTACCTTGTTTGCATTGAAACAGTGGGATTCTGGGCTCTGATGGAACTGCTCTGGGGCAGCGGGTGATAAATGAATGCTGATCATTGCACTGACTGGGGACTCAGTGGGGTTTTTATTACTGTACATCCAACAGCAATTTGGTTAGAACTTCTAGAAGACTTTACTGCCAGGAATTTTTTTCTCAGCGACAAAATGGAAAGAAAAGGTGAAAAAGGAGTGATGGCAGGGAACTGGGGAAAGGCAAATCTTCCTTCCCACCAAACCAAATCAGAAACTGGAAAATGAAAACAGAACAACCAACTGAAAAAAGCAAGAGCTCAATAATGCTAAAATTTTTGAAAAGTTTCTTTGTAAGATTAATTATTCCTTTTCTAAATTTGCACTTAGATTAATGCTTTGTGTTTTAGAAAAGTTCTTTTGGGTTTTGCTCCCATTTAAACTTGTTTCTGAGGCACTCACAGCTGACACATGCATGGGAGGCTGTCAGCGTAGCAAATGCTCTGCTAAGAACTGTGTGTGGGTGAGTGTGTACCCATGTGTTCCCATCTGACAGCGTTCACTCCTGTCTCTGGATGCTGCTGAGGTAGCCCTGGCTGGGGTGGTCTCACTCGTGCAAGAGTCTCAAGGGGTGTGATGAACACAGCTCGATTTCCAGCAGCCATTGCGTGGGCATCCTGATGGCAGCTTGTTGGATGGAGAGGGGGTGAACGTTGCTGCAAGAGTGGGATCCAGACTCAGGCTTATTTATTTAGACTGTAGGGGACTGAACAAGAGGTCGCACTTTTCTTCTAAATGTGCACCCCACGCCCTCAGCAAAATTGCAATTTTATCGTTACTGCCACAATATCTACCCCCACACTATAGCTGTGGTTTTTGGTTTTCTGTTTGCCCTTTGTCATTTTATTTCTGTGCTCTCCTTTAAAGAGGAGACCTTAGTGACTGCCCTGTCTTTCTTCTGCTGAGTAACTCCACCAGGTGCCTGACAAAGATGCTTCTGAAGAGCAGATATTTAGCTTCTGCAATGCCAAAAGGCATTTAGCAACGGTAGTTCTTACCTCCTGTACTAGAGCTTTTTGATACTTCTGCAAATTTCCCTGCAAAACACTGACCAGCAAGATGACTATGGCTCTGCACACACTGCCACAGTCAGCAAATTGTGTTTCAAGTAGCTTCTGATCTGGCTGGGGACTGAGCTTATTTATTCACAGATGTGATGGACGTTGCTACTGGACTTGAATCTGATGCCTTGTGAAGGGCCGTGTGGGCTTATTTTCAGTCTTGTGCTGTTTCCCTGTAGACAGCATAATCCAAACCTTCCTGCTTATAGGATATTGGTAGAATGTAACAGCAGTTAAAAAATACTCATTAGAAAACTTGTATTAATTACAAAGAATGGAATAAATTTAAATTAGATCTAGAAACAAGTAAGGCTTTTTTTTTTTCCTATATTCTGGCTTCATTAAGACCTAATGTTAGAGTTTGTGGAAAAGCCCTCCTGTATGTTTAAAAATTTGGCCTGCAATTAAGATTTGTATCAAGCAGGAAGCATGAGTTTTGGAGAACTGGATATTGTGACTGGTAGGTTTGAAAGCAGAATGAATGCAATTTCTGAACTCTGGTGGGCAGGTGTGGATGGGTGACAATCTGTAATTTACTGTACTGGGTTTAGAAAAGGCCAGTGAGAAGACTGGAAAGGTTGAGACCAGCTGCGTGGAGTTCTGAGTGCACTTGGCTCCTTTTGAGTGAGAAAATGAGGTTACTGCTTGTTCGTAACAGAGTTAACGAGGGCTGGTTTGTCTTGGCTGGAGGGGGAACTTTACTTTATTATTTGGTCCATAGTATGCTGGACTGGAGCACAGTGGGGTTTGACTCAATAGTGGGTTCAGAGGAGGGTTGGGGTTCATTCCAAACCTGCCAAATCAAGCTTGTCCCCATGTCTCATTTCCCATCATCTAAGTTGTATCATTGGAAATCCTAAATTTCAAAATGCTAATATAAATACATTTGGGTGGCTTTTTTGTTCCTTCTTCTTCCCAAGTCTTAATGTTGCAAATGCTACTGTAATAGCAATAAACATTATTGAGAGGGATATGCTGAAGGATGTAAATATTCATCAGTCTTTAATGATTTGCATTTGAATCCAGAAAATCCAAATTGGCTTATGACTCCTCACTGATTTTCTCTTATTCTGATTTTCACACGGCATTAAGTGCAGGAGGATTAAATACCTGGGGTTTTCTCTGGTCCAAACCAGACTTTGCTATCTTCATTTGGAAACAAGTTCTTCATTAGCTGGTAGTTCAACCTTGTGCATCACTTAATCTTTTTCAATCCTTCAAGACTATTTGTTTCTGAAAAAGCTCTCATCACTCTCATAGGAACCAGCCATCACTCGTGGAGTATTTAATTTTCCCCTTGGCAGGGCTGATGGCTGCATAGTCCTGCAATGCGGAAGGGGAGGTCAGAAAAAGCAAGTGTTGGCCCTGGGATCAAGAACTTCGATGTTCTTTCTGTCCTTTTGTGTTTAACCTGTCCAACCACAGCAAACCATTGTATACTTGGTGGACCTTGTCCCTGGATTGGGAGTCCTGTGCAGAAGCACCACACTAGTTTGTGCTCACAACCACAGTCCCCCTCTTTAGGGATGAGCCCCAGCTCTTGGCCAGTGCTGAAGATGGGGCCGTTTTGTCTTCTTGTGCATTTTCTAGCTAGAGTAAGACAGTGTGGAATGCTCTCACCATGTTGTTTAGTTCACAGGCTCATGGACGGGTAGTCTTTTAAGATTCTCTTGTAGAGTGGGATGCATATGCTCACGCCTCTGAAGGGCTGTTAGTTTCAGAGCACTGCCCTGATGCTCATCCCCTCTGGGAGCAGATGGCATTGTTACCTTTTCTGTTTCTGCAGTGGATGCATTTTACCCAAAATATTTACGATCATTCTAGATTACAAATAAATTCAATGTAGATTGACAATGCAATTTTGGCAATTTGACCGTATTTTTTTAAAAGCCACTTACAGCTTCTCCATTGGCATAAGACACCGAATTTTTATAAGATTAGTAGGACCTGGATTAGTCAGCAAATGATACTGAGATCTTCTGGGGGAAGCCCAAGGTGATAGTATGAGATTAATATTGATAATCTGGAGCCTGAATAAATGAGACACCAAATGGCCTAAATTTAAATTGGCTTCAGTGGAACTTATTAGGATGAGGCTTTTAATAAGTGAGGCTCTTCTCTAGGATGGGCTGTTATTCTGTGTGTTCTGCCTTTTGAATATGATATAAAGATTATATGCCTAGTACTAAGCAGGAATGAGTGTCAAACATTTTGCTGTCAGCTATTTTAAGACTCAATGAGATATGCTCACTGTCTTAGGTCTGTGTATTTACCTGACTATTTATCTGTCTCTCATAGTTCCTGAGGGTATGATGAGTTTGTGTTAATTTATGTTTCTGAGGTACTTGTGTAGGTCCAGGGGATGGTTTATATAGAAAAGGTTCTGTGTGCAGAAACCTTAAAAGTGTTGATATTTTCCAGGTAATTGTGAAAACAAGAACAGAGTATCAGCCTGACCAGAAGAACAAAGGAAAGCTCAGAGTGCCCAAAATTGCTGAATTCACAGTCAGTTTCACTGATGGTGTAACAGAAAGACTAAAGGTAAGAAATGGTTATTCTGCTGCCTTCTGATGCAAATAACATTCATTTGAAAATAACTGAATCAAAGTGACAGCAAAAACATAACAAATTTAACAATCCACTCATCACTAGGGTCAAAGAGAGGTTTATCTGCATGAATATAAGGCTTTATTTATTTTTTTTTTAGGACAGGCATGAAAATACTTTCATAACTGATCTAAAGTAGGAAATGTTTTAGTTTTCCCAGGAAAAGTTATGAAAATATTTTCTATCCCAAATTGAATGTTAAGCAAGTTTGAACCTTTTTCTTCTCAAACATTTGTGTTTAAAAAGAATTTAAAAAAACACAGTGAAGATTGACTGAAACAGATTTTTTTGCCTTTTAAAAATTCTTTTGTCTTGTAGTCAAACAACCTTTTCATATTTGCATATTTTATTATTATATAATTAAATTATTATAGATTAAAAGCCATTTCAAGCTGGATAAAAAAAGAGATATTAGACAAGTATCAAAGCATATCCTATCCTGTAAGCAATTTTGGTTCAAAGGAATTGTAATTTTCTGATGAAAAATATTTTCTTGAGAAATTTTCAACAGGCTCTACTTAAATGTGGAAAGAAACTCATGAATTACTAAGCGCCCTCAGTTCCTGTTGAGTACAGCATATTAGAATGTCTCAGTTCTTCCTAAAATTAGACTCCAAGTGTGTAGCTGCTAACATTTTCTCCCTTTTCATTGAGAAGATATGGTGCTTCTCCTAAACCACAAAGCATGGGAGTGATAAAAATGTGAGATCTGATTTCACATTTCCAAAGGCAGAGGAAATATCAGTGATTTGAGTAAAAAGCAGAGAGAGTAGGCAGTGCCTAGCTATAGTCCTGCTCCCTGAAAAGCTAGGATTGGGCTTGTAAATTTTTGTGAAAGGGCATCATCCTTGAGAATTAACAGCAATTAACTCAAGGAACTGAATAGTCTTTCATTTAGCCCAGTTTTCTTATTTTTGCAAGGAATGAAGTTTATTATAATTATTTTCTAGTAATTTAGAAGAAAACTATCTCTTTTAAAACTGGCGTGTGATCCAGAAAAAAACTGTTACCATTCATCCTTGATAAACTTCAAGATGAGGCTTATTCAACTTACTGAAAGGAGAAATGCTTCTCTTCTGAAGCACTGTAAAATGGCACTGTGTCTGGTTTTTTCCAGAAATTCACTAACACACATTTCACAAGGACAATTCTGTTGCTTTCATGCAGGATATTTAACGCTGTAATTTATTCTGAAGAGGCCTGTGAATAAATGTTTATAGTTTCTTGGGGTTTTTTATCAGTGGACATCACATGTTGTGATCTAAATTACTTACCAGGGGGTTACACGCAGTTGATTTTGACCGAATTCTTCACTGATCTTATTGTGTGCGTAGTACCTATTTACAACAGTGACTCTCCATTGGTACCACCAGTAAAGTAAACACTGAATTAGCCACAGTAAAATCCCCAGTCTTGGAAACCACAGCAGACATTTTCCAGTGTGAGCAATGTGCAAATCAGAACCAGACACAACGTGCCTGAGAAAGACCAGTAAATGTAGAGACTCCTGGAAGTGATGTGCTGGCTTGTGACCCACAATAAATGGCATTGTTGGTACTGTAAGTAATGATGCTTCATTAAGGTATTTATACCTTAATCCTGCAGCCCCCAACAGTGTTAAGGTCAGTGTAAGACCAAGTTTTAATCCCATCCCAAGATTGGGATCTTGAATCAAGAACAATCAAGAACATCTCATCCGTACACACTGTGTATGCTGGAGGTCCATAAGGTAGATGTATAACTCATACACCACCATGGATAAATCTCATTTCATCTACTCCTCCTATAGAGCATATTATTTTTCCCGTTCTTCAAATGGCCAGCTTGCTGTCACATTCAAACCCCTCCTTGCAATGCATTTTTTCCTCTGCCCTTCCTATTTCTGGTGTGTTTCTCCCGTTGCAGAGCAGCAGGGGGGAAGAGGGGGGAGCTGGGGGCTCCAGCTGCGCGCACAGCACTGACAGAGGTCTCAGCTGCCTTCCCCTTTGCTGTGTGGTGGGGATGGCTGCGGAAGCTGTGCCTCTTCCTATGCAGCCTGGCAGCATGACAGTTTCATTTTTAAGCTATTTCCTTCCCCTGAAGTCCATATGATTTCCATTCTCTGCTCTTCAACGTCAACTTATTAATCACTCAGCCTCTCGTCTAATACTGGATAAGACTATAAGCCTCTCCCTGACTGCTTTTCATAAGGTTTCCATGTATCGTATTAAGTTTGTAGTATTATTTCCTGACAAAAATGAGCTGAGATAATAGGTAATATTTCATTACCTTCTGTACTTTTTTTTTTATTGCACCACGTTTTTATACCAGTGCATATTTTTAGTGCAGTTATTAAAAATACTGCCCTCTGGTTATAAGCAGCCTTATTATCTGGTACTGATGAAATCATTTTACATTTGTTTTTTGTAAGACAAAATAATAGTAAATACTTAACTTTTATTGTTTCAGTTTGGCTATACTTTTAAAAGCTTAAAAAAAGATAATATAAACGAGATCATCATGTTTTCTTTTGCTGGCTGGTTGCTGTATATAACCGTCTAGTATGTGGTGTGTTAGAAATATCATCCACATCTTCTTGCTAACACGTTGATTAAAATTAAAGTATTCATCTATACTTGAGCTGGGCTGTTGGTAGCTGTTCACTGGCAAAAGGAAATAAATCATCCCACCGATTTCTAATGGAGGGAAAGGCAAAAAGTCCACCCAAGTGTACATGGTCCATTGGCTTAGTGCACTCCAAGTTATGTGGGATCTGTATGGGAAACACATGTACAACTAGTCTGAGTGCACAGCAGCGCCTGAACTCAAGGGTTTTCACAGGGAGCAATTTTGCTCCTAAGGCTCTACTGATCTGTGTATGAGGAGTAATATGTCTGAGTATGTGGTACCCGTACGCTGGGGAAAGAGGCAGGATAGTAAGAGGGTGCAAAGAAATAGCCAAGAAGTCCTCTCCTGTCTTCTGTTACACTACTTTGGTATCCTGGAGAATACAAAAGGAGATGTCTTGTATTTTATTTTTCACCCAACATTGGGAAAAATTATCGTCAATTCAAACAGAAATATGGCAAAATGAATCTCTATCATTACTAATTATTTGTGGAAAAATGCTGCTGGGACTCCATATTTATGACTGTGCTCTCCACCCTCTTATAATCTCTTAGGAGGGGTTTTTAACATTCCTGTTACTACAATTAATGCAGTGCTTTTCTTTCCTGTACTTCTGGTCACTCGGTATGGGAATGTTCTCGGGGAAAAAGGAAACTTCCCAAGTTCTTGGTTTGTTTGCGTTTGCTTTTTTCTGAGTCATATAGCTGCATGATACAGAAGAGCAGGATCTCTGGGGGAAATTTTGGGACTGTATGAACATGGCAGTTGAATCCACAGATGCCCTTTATTCAGCCTTTTGGGTATCTTTTATTGAAGAGGCTAATGAATTATTAGACAACTTTCTCGCATGAGCAAGCCAAAGCCAGAATCTAAGCTTATGCATGCATATTTTTCATCCATCCAGAATAGCACAGATCTGAGCTCTTTAATTAATTGTAAAGAAGAGACTGTCCCTAGGCAACGGTTCTTATTTCACACTACCTCTTCCAGGAATTTTAGATAGCTTCTGCAACTTGTCACATCTCCTAATAGATGAGATTATGATTCTCTATAGCTCAGCACACGGTGTCCTGGAAGTTTGACCAATTAGGCTTATTCTTCAGCTGGATGAGTCACTCCATACATACTTTATAAAAATGTTTAAATAGCTATGTGTAGATGGGTTACAAGAAAATGATGTTATGGTTTAGCCATCCATACATAAAAGAAATTTCTTTTATCGCTTTACTCCTCCACAGAGAAGCAATGACAACATTTTTTTCTAAGCTGACTGGCAGTGATTTATAGGACCTTGCCTCCTCCAGACTGTTTATGCCTTTTGAGTGTGTCCCTCTAGGAAGTTTTTGAACTGCAAAGATCTGATTTTCCAGTAACGATGTATACCCTGTATACCAAGGTTTCTCAGTCTGAAGGGGAGTAGTGTCTGGTGTTTGCCTTCCATTTTGTGTGCTTTGAAGGTAGTGCATGTTACCATGCTTTGCCATGCAGTGATGACACTGAGGTCCACCAGAAAAGGTCTGCCAATGTGATGACTTTCTAGCATAGAATGGTGTTACTTTGTGGGGCAACAGATCTAAGCCTTTGCATTTGAGGTGGGGCTTCTTTTTGCCAGTGATATCTTTCCAGGTTTTAAGAGCAATCTCTCATTTTCAAGTGTCTTGATTCTCTTGAGTTTCTGCCCTTATTTCTGTCAATACTGAATTGAGATCAAATGCTCTTTTGCTTTTCAAGCAGATTATCGATTGAATGAAAAGTCTTATTACTTCTGGACAACAGATTTTCCAGTGATTCCTTTTGTCTTCCAACCAGTCCAGATAACACAGAAATCCACCAGAAGCATTTATAGGGTGAAGAGTGGGTCTCTTGCCTGTCACTTTGATGGAGCTGGTGTTCAGCATCCTGCTTAAGAAACAAGCTGGAGAATAGTTGCTGATGGATTTTGTGCTTGATCCAGTCAGAGCCAGTGGGTATAGGCAGACCTGTCTGGACTTTTTCCAGATTATTCTGTCTCCAAGTAGCACCAGGAAAGGCACTGGAGTGGCCTTTCAGCATAGGCTTACAACATGGAGCAATGGGTTGACACTTGAAACTGTCTGTCAGTTACTGGTTTTGTGCAAGTTGCTTTTGTTATTACACAAGTAAGTTCATGTGTAACCAGTTTGACCTCTGCTATCACTAAATGACATAGAGCTATTCATTACTGCTTTTTCAGGAAGACATGATTTAATAACTGTTAGCTGGGTGATAGTTACCTACCATAGTAATCTGACTTCTCAAGTCTTCCACAGTTCTCCTTTCATGGATCATTTTCTTAAGAAAGCTGAAGTTATCAGTCTTTCAGAGTTGGAATAATTAAACTACCTACTTGTCTTTAAAAGAATGAGTTGAAAGTGGGTGTACTGGGGGAAATTAAGATATTTAAGATGCTTTTGTGTGAGCAATTTATCTACCTGAAAAAATCATCTGCTAGTATTGATCATTATGTCACCGAAGAAGACTGGAAACTTCACTCTTTGCTGCAAGTTGGCAAGTTCTAATGTCAGAGTCACTGGCTGCATAATCTGTTCCTGTTGAGTATGCAATGACAATATATTTCTTATCAATAGATCGACTCTCTCCTCTCTCCACCCTGAAACTGCTCTGATACATGCAGATCCAGTGGATGTAGTTATTCACCACACTTTTCATCAGGTTCTTAAAATACAGTGGAACCATTCAAATGTTTGTGTTGCTGAAATGCTCATACGGAAACAATTATTTTCCTCTGACCTAATGTGAAAGAATAAAATCAGTTTGTCTCCAGCCACACCCTACAAAACAGCCATTGATGCAATAATTTTTCATATCAAAACCAAGCCAGTATCTGAAATACTTGACTCCTAATTAAGAAAGATTTTTCTGAGCCAGGGCCAGAGCTTGATTTTCTGTTGGTAACAGCTTTGCTGAAATGGAAGATCCTTTCTCTGCTTGCACCCCTAGAATCCTACCCATCAAATCCACAGGATATTCAGCTGGATATTGTAGTGAAAGGATCCTCATGTCACAGGCATTGCAGTTCAGAGGAAAGGAAGTTCTGGGTTTGTATGCTCGTGGCGGGAGGTGAGGAGCAGGTCTTGGTCACCTTATTTCTGTGGGTGAGGTCCATTGAGACATGAGCACAAGATGTCTCATACAGCGTGGTGTGGAGAACTGCTGTGTGCCTCTGGACTGCCAAATGAGCAGAGCTTTGTGAAACACCTCATTTCCCTGAATGCTTACAGTTATCTGTCTGCCCACCCTGCCCTTGTTTTCAAAGGGCACATCACCCTTGCAGCTGTCTAGGTGGCAACTCTCCCTTGCTCTGCTGCACACATACCCAGCCTCAAATGTGGCATTCCTCTCTTCTTGCTCGCCCCACTCCCCCTTCCCAAGTGCCCCTTCCATGCCATGGTTCCTGCAAACTTCTCCACAGGATGTTCTGCTTTCACCTGTAGACTGTTGCTTTATGCTGATAGTTCATCCTCTAACCTGCAAAGGAATGAATCCTGTAAAAACGGCATAGGGCTTTCTATTGTGCCCATTCAGTAACTAAATAAATTTAAAGATTCCTTTGATTCTTTTAATTGTTAAGTTACTATAGGGCAGGAGTAACTCAGAAAAAGGACTCCTCTGAATGTGAGAAGGGCAATTTTCCTTACCGCTTTTTAATACTAACAATAACAATGTTTCCATGGCGACTGCCACATCACATCGGTTATTTGGAAGATGCAGAGTGGCTGCTGAAAGATCCCATTACACTGACTAATGTGAGTGGTGCTCGAGGGAGGGAACAAGCTCTAATACACAGAGATTTTTCTCACTTTGGTGATAATTACTAATGTGGCTGAGATGTTGTTTCCAGGCTGCACAGCACTTGGATGGGCTGTGTGATCCAGGAGAACAAGGGACAAAGTGGAGGAAAATCAGAAATGTGGCAGGCACAAGGGAGCAGTGGCAACAACATCTTGTTGTACTGGCACCAGTGCTGGTGATGGCATAGTGCTGTCCTCGTGACCCGTGCATTCAAAGAGGGACTTGGAGAGGTGTCAGTCTGAAGGGGCTGATTTCAGTATCCAGGGTCTGATTTGTAGGCTTATTCCTTTGGGAATTCTCAACTATCATCAGGCAGTCTCCATTCCCAGTGGGCATGCTCTTTGTGCAGGGGTGTCAGGCAGTGACACCTCACTTCACCTAAGTCTTCTCCAGGCAGTGATGGAGTGAGTTGTCTCTGGATCCACATTTTGCCTTGTCTTTGGAGGTTGTATATTTCCCACTGCAATGCAGAGGGTCACAATTTCTCCTTTTTCCCAAGTCCAGCACCCAGCCCTGCCTGTCCTTGCGTCCACTTACATCTGATGCAAACTTTGATGTGTGAGAAGTGAGAAATGTTGCTCATCATATCTCTACCTGATCTCAGAAATCATTCTTCTCTTCCTCTGGCTGTAATGGGCAGAGAGGAGGATAGGTCATACCTGTCCTAGTTGGTCTCACAGCTTGCGAAGAGGTAGATTGATGGAGCCATTTGTGATCATCAGTGACAATTTGGAGCTGTGAGGATGAACCGAATGTGGATTTGTGGCTCAACTGCCAGAAAGCAGATAATTCTGATCACATCCCCAGGTATGGTACTAAAAAATCTGCAAGCGTTCCCCTGTCTGGGTAAGAGTTGTTGGGGTTTGTAAGAGTTCCCAGCTAATACCTGGCTTTCTGCTACAGGCTAGGCCCCAAGAAGGTAAAGCCTGGAAGAGTTTTTATGTTAAAAACACATAGAATAAAAGTATATTTTGATTTAACTCGAGTGCTCTATACAACTGGGTTAGGGACCACCTGGCAAAGCAAAGGGAAAAAAAAAAAAAAGACATGGCTTTTATATGAAATGGATCATTCCTTAAAGTTTATTTTTGTTTTATATTCTTTTTTACAGAAACACATATTCTTTTGCAAAGTCAGATAAACCACCTCAAATATATTTTATTTTTGCCATCTGCGAGCACTGACATAGAAATCAGCTGATGAGATTTGTCCATGGTTATTTTTTTCCTTTAATTGATTTTTGGAGAGAAGAAGAAAGTTAACTGCTATGCAGTAAATGTCTAAAAATAGAAGTCACAGAGAATATTCACATGACTAAGGGTTTGTGGGGTAGACCTGCTGAATTTAAATTCTTCAGACCGTGATATACTGGAGGAATAAAAGAGTAACAGAGCAGAAACCTCAAGTGACCCTTTGCTTTGGAATAAAATGCCTGAAAGAGATTTTCATTAGAGACTGTATGGAGATACCCATTCTGTTAATTACAAAATGTAATTGCAGTTTTCATTTAGTCTGAATGATTTCTTACACTGCATCCTGGTCTTCAACAATACAATACTATGTTCTGTTCTGGTACCTCTGCCACCCCACACTAAACCCTGTTTGTTGGGTAATTTCCTTGTCAGCATTTGAGATGGAATGAAATATGCTTAGTGCTAGTTTGGCTAATGTAGCAAAAGGGACAGACTGGGTTGGAGGAGGAAAGAGTTTTCAGTTGGGTGAAGCCAAGGCAAAGTTTATTGACTGTTGTGAAGTGCATGTTGAGTCTTGTAGCCAAACCACAGAGTTCTAAAAAAAAAATAAAAATCAGGGAAGTGAAATGCTTCACTCATACATTTTATTTCCATGTAATGTTTCATTCTCTCTATTTCTAAAGCAGCACAGGCTGCTGATTGAATATTAAACAGACCTGAGCTCCCTCTTGTTAGTACTTGCAGATGTATTAAGCCTGTTGGGTCAGATCCACAGCTAATGGAACTGGCCTCGTGCCTTTGAAGGCATCATAATCAGCTAGATTATTCATTTTTGTTGTTTGTTTTTAAAAGAGTAGCTTTTGTAAGTTATTTGCAGCAATAAAGCCTCACATTTCTAATTTAAAATGGAAAGGCTTTTAATTTGCAACTTACCCAGGGGACACTTTGCTGGCCAAGTCCTCACTTTGTCCTTGTATGAAGCACCCAAATAATAAGAGTAAGTTTTTTAAAAGAAATGGGTGTACTGGACCGCGAATGCTGTCATATTACCAGCTTTATTTCCTGACCTCTGATGGTAAACATAGATGCTGAAATGCATGTGAATATGTTGACCTTCTTGAAGGAGTGAGCTTCCAATTGATTATTATTTTTTTTAGCCACAAGAGTGCACTGAACCGTCGATTCGACAAGAGTGCTTGACCTTTGATTTCATCTTATCTAAGAAGTCCATGGGACTTGAGAGTGGTAGGGGAAGCTTGTCTTCTGCCCTGGCATATAAAGAGCTTAAACTGTTCTGGGCATTTTTAAATCCAGTCTTCTGTTGCTGATGACTGATGAGGAAAATGGTAGTGTCACATGTAAAATTAAATTATAAGAAAGTGATGGAAGAGGCAAATACACATGAGAATTTGCTTGGAGGGATACCATTTTTTGCCTTAGCCCAGTACATTGATACTCAAGTCTGAAAGGTTTGCTTTGAAAATTGCCCTGCCTGTGGAAGAGGGTTATTTGATAAAGCAGACAGACTTTAGCTGTTCCTAGAACCAGCCTGAACCTTGGCTGCGGGATGGTGTTGGTACTTGGGTAGTTTCGCACACACAGGACCAAGCTTTTGATGACATATCTGCTGGCAACTTTAGGTGGATCTTGCTGGGGTCTGTGAGTACCAGTGGGGGACAAGCTGTGGAGCTGGACCTGAGAGTGTGTTGGGTGTCAAAGAAAGCCAGTGACAAAGCAGGGAACACAGTTTGCATTTCCCAGGTCTCTTGCCTTGTGCTAATCCCTGAGCCCATTCTTACTCGGGGCTCCTGATGGTTTCCCTGCAACAAATCCAATGTGAGAAAAGCAGGGAGAGGAGAAAATTTTGCATGTATGAGACTTCAGAGGTTGAGCCTTGGCAGGCAAAGGGTAGGCAAGGAGACATTGTATTGATTACTTGATTTATCTTGTATTCCTGTTAATGCATTTAAAAAGGGCCCTTGATGAGCTGAGGCATCCGTAGTCATGTCCCACGTGAAGTGGCCGGAGGAAATGTCACAGCCAAGGCTTTGCACGATACAATGGGAAATTGCAGCATGTCACTGATGGAGGGTTAGCTGTTGAGATGATGTATCTGTCTGCTGCAATCCCACTAATTGAAAAACCATCTCAAATTAGTGATCTGGAAAGAAGCCTCTTCCAGCACTGCTTGGCTCATGAAATGGTATGTCAGGTGTTATTAGGACCATGGATTTGGGAAGAAAAGCACCTTTATAAGCAGTGTTCCCGAGTCACCCCTCTTATTTAATTTGGGGATTTTGATTAATTTTTTGCTTCTTTTCTTTTTTTCACTGAATTTTCTTTTGAAGGTAGCAGAGTCATAGAAATAAGGAGGAAATGACAGTTGAAAAAGGAAGAAAATATTCTTGTAGGAGGAGGAGAAAAAAGACCTTTAAATACCTGTACAATCTGCCAAAAAGGCCATGTATTTGGTGTTCCTAGAAACAATATCGTAGCATC
Source organism: Scolopax mira (assembly GCA_004320125.1). NCBI lineage: Eukaryota > Metazoa > Chordata > Aves > Charadriiformes > Scolopacidae > Scolopax > Scolopax mira. The sequence continues at coordinate 604,592 of BJBW01000492.1, read as the reverse complement.
TCAATATACCAGCCTATTCTGATGAAGGATATTGTTTTATGGCATAAAATGGCAGAAAAAAAAAATTCAAATCAAAGAGAGCTTTTTATTTACCGAAGTGGAAATTCACTAATACTCAATGGTGGAAGCATCCTTATTGAAATGGCATTTCAGAACTTCCATCCATAAGGAGCGGGGGTTGGAAACGGAGCCATGAATTTTCCATTCAAGGGATTTGACTTGGCACAGAAAGACGTCATGCAGACCGCAGCTGGCACCAGACACAGTTAAAAAGATCTGAGGCTATTAGTGCCTAAACAGCCACTAGAAATTATATTACATGATGGAGACTGGCTAATATAATTGAGCCAGCTAGTTATTGTGTGCATAATTTAATTATTTGACAAATTGCTTAGAAACACGGTGTTCTTGTTCCACACTCGTTCTGCACTCGCAGTATTACAAGGCACAGAGCAGAAGAATTGCTGGTGGATATGTAGTTATTTCAAAAGGTAGATCTTTCTTTTTAAGATTTGCAAACTTGGAGGGGTTCTCTGATGTAGGCATGGTGGGTGGTGTGTGCAGAGATGGGTAGAGCCAACAGGGACATGGCTGGGGTAGCAAACAGGCTCGGAGACAGCTAGAGCTGGGTCAAGGGGATACCTTTGAGGCTTTAGGGTAGTCTCTACTCTGTGAGGCTTTTTGACTTTGCCGGGCTGTGTGGGCTGAAAGGAACCCATAAAATAGTGGAGCAGATGTGAGATCTTGGACCCCAAGATTATACCATCCTCATGGATGGTGTTCAGTGTGCTTAGAATAATTCAGGCCAAGTTGGTTTATGGTTATGAATTCTAAGATAAAGGACAAAAAACCCCAACCCTTAAGCTTCATGTAAGAAGCCATGCAGAACTAAGTAGTATTTTCCCGTAACTGTGAAGATTTAGATACATGACTGAGGACATTTCCCTCTTACAAGGCATCTCCTAAGATATGCTACTTAAGAATCTGGACACCGTCTGGAATAAAGCTGTGCTGTAATAATAAAGGACAAATTCTACATCGTCTTGAACAATACCAAGCAAATATGAAGACCCAATTGTGTCACTTTTTTTTCCAGTTAGCCTTTCAAAATTCCAGAGGCTAAGCTGTTGCCATAAAATCAGCAAAATCAGCAACGTGCTACAAAAAGACTTTTAAAAATTGGGAGTGAAATGCCATTTTTGAATAAGTGCAGCCAAAGCATTTTTACCAGCAGAATGGATCAGGCTGTATAACAGGGTGCTGGGAGCAGCTCTTCTTGGGGTGTATTTCAGACTCCTTATTCCCCTGGTGGATCCAGCCGAGTGTCCTGTCAGCCTGTGTCTCCCTCCCTGCCTACATGGCTGAATTTTCTTACAAGAGTAATCTGGATTCAAATGATGGTGTGGTTCACACTTGGATTTCATGCTGCCATACAGGTGGGAGGCAGCCAGGATAGACAGCTGGATCCAGGAGCTGGGAAGTGCTCTTGAGTCTTTCACTTTAGCTGTAGTTTTCACGTTGAGATCGAATGTTGTCAATTTTATATATAATTATCAGCTGTAAGAAGTTAAGGGATGAAGGAAAAAAACATGATTTCTGCCAGTTTTGTTTGTGACAAATTTTACCTCATTCAGAGTCTTTCTTCTTCTACAAAGGGAAAAGTTAAACTAAGAGAATGTCTTCAACTGAATTGCCTATTAAAGGTCACAAATTTTCCCAATACCCAGCAGCATTGAAGGTACCTTTGAGAACCAGACATGACACTGACATTGACATCCTTTCCTGACAAACTTGAGCACAAAGAGGGTGAGACTGCAGTGCAGAAGGGACAGAGACACCTGGCTTCTGAGGTCCCTTAGTCACATTGCAGCTGCTAAGACTAGGCAGACTGTGCAGAATTTTGTAGGTATTTTTCCATGGTAAATGCTCTTTACCTGGGAATTAAACTGATCACAGTGACATATAATTCTACACTGTGAGAGCATTAACTGTTCTCTGGGTGCTGCTTGTTTGGCTGGTTTTTCTATAGACAGCAATGCTTTTCTTGATTGTGGCATCTTCTTGGCTGTACTCTTATTTTGAACCTGTATATGTATATATAGCACATGCTCTCAGAGGGAAAGGTATCCAGAGTAAAACATTTATTTGCCAGGTTTAAAAAAAATAATCATGCTTGATATCTAAGAAGTGGCCACCCACGCTGATGAACCCCCCTGCTTGCCAACCTCTCACAAGAGTTGCATGAGCAAGAGAGATTCTGTGCTGTTTTCTTTGGCCAGATTGATAGAGATCACATCATCTGTTTGCATCCTGAGAATTGCTGCACTTAGCTGGCAAATGAAAGGTGGTTTCAAATGCACCTGAGGCTTATGCCTGATCTGCAAACAGCAGGGGGTACTTGCTGAGTTCCTCCAAAGCTGGACTGAATGCAGCTGTTTTCCTCCCAGCAGCACAGTGATTTTCCAAATGAATTTTAGGCAGCAGGCTGAATATGCCTGAATATGAACAGTGATGGGTTTGAGCTTTAGTAATGGAGCACAAGGATTGCAATACTGCACCAGACTGGCTGACCAGCTCATTTAGAAACCCATTTTAGTGATCCAAAGGCAGATGTGTCAGAGAAATGTGTGAAAATCCAAAATCGACAATTTCTTACCCCTCTGAAGACACCTGAGCCTGCAGAAGATGCCTTACTGAGCCTAGTGTCCTGTAGGAAACTAAAGGATATTTAGACACTGGACTGTCTTTGTGGGTCTGGGTCTAAATGACTGGTTCATGCCATCAAATACAAGAACTCAGAGAGGGAAGAGGGGGCTGTGCCTTTTATTTTATTAAGCCCTACTTCAAGCCAGGTGGAGGCTCTCCATATGAATGTCTCATCTTTTTGGAATCTTACTGAGCTCCTTCTGCTGACCATATTGTGCAGAATAAATGTTAGATTAATTGTGATTAATTTCGTAGATTAATTGTGGTTTGGGTTAGAAAAAACCAACCCTCTTCTTCAAAAGGTGTTGCTTCACAGTTCCCTAAGATGCTGCCTTCTCTGTTTCAGTGGGAGGTGGCTTACATTTGAATGCCCATGTTATTTTCTCTCCTTATCCAATTTTATTAGTTTTTACCATTTTTGTACTGAGTCCTTGCAGTGTGTGGCACCATCAGTGGAACCTGTGAACAAAACATAAAGGTGGAATGACAGGTGCTGATGCCAGGGCCATGATTATAAGTTATGTTCCTCCAGCTGCTAATGCAAGTAATATGTGGCTTAAGGGAACAAACCACACCCCCCACAACTCACCAGCACAGGCTGGATGCTGAATACTAATAGAGAGCTGTCTGCATCCAGTCCCCACTGGGAAAAATAATTGTCAACTCAGTTCAAACAGTGCATAAATTTGGGGGAACTGCCATCTGCTGACAGACCCTTCCCCCACCTACACTGCCTGAAAATCCTTCCTTATGAATGTCTCTGTGCAGTGCTATTCCCATCAACCTCTGTTCAGCATCCACCTTTCTCCCAGGTGTTTCCAGAGTTCAGGTTTCCCAGGGCTCTGAGGCACTGAAATACCTCCCTGGTTTTTGTTGGTACCAGCCCAACACTGGTGTGTAGCTGCCTGCAAGCTCTGTACTCAGCAGGTTATCAGTATTGCTCTCAGAGCCCCTAAGGCTTCATTTTTGGAGGGACCAGCAGCTCCCCGCTCTTGTTGCTTTCCATGGGGAGTGAAGGGTGCACACCCCCTCTGAAAGCTAAGGGCATAAACCAGAAAATTTTTTCCAAGGTATTCAGTAAGGAATAAACTGTGTGAATTCAATAAGGAATAAAATACAGAAACCTTGCAATGGAAAAAGCTAATTAGAGAATGCCCTGTTTGGATGTGACATTGTTCTCTGTTTTGCTTTTAAATAAGGCTTTTCATTGTAGTTAGAGAGGGAGAAAGGGAATTTTTGCTGAAAAAAAAATAATCATGGGTCACAGCTGAAATCAGAGAGTAAGAGGGATACTTTGATAGACAGCATGAAAGCCAGGCTAACTGGAACACCATTGCAATTAGATATCATCTCGCTGGAGCAAAAGCTAGTGACAACTTATGTCCTGTTGCCTGATGAGGATATATGTTTTTCTTTATCTGTGCTGTTGTGAAAAGGCATTTTCCTGATGGGAAAGGTGGGGAGGAACCAAGCCAAGAGCACCGCTGCTGATGGGAAGTTGACATCATCTTTCAGGGATGTTAAGGGCCTCTTTCCATGTTTTATGGAGGATGGGGAGTTTTTTAGTATAGTAACGATGTTCTCTGTTCTCCATTCCAGCAGACACTCCCCTCTTAAGAGAACCTTTGGGAATCATGTAAGACTTTTGGGAAAGGGCGGGCAAATCCCCCTCTTCCTTCTTTTACCCACTCGAGCAGTCACACATGACAGATTCATGCCTGCAGCACTTCTAGGTTTTATCTGCTCACTAAATTTTATTTCCCCTCTGTGAGTGTTTATATTGCTTAGAGACTGCCAAGGTTCATGTTAATCATAAAAAAAAAGTGGAGTTTTATTAGGTATTGCAGCTCTGTGATTCTTTGGTGTCTGAACGTTAAAGAAGCTTTGTATGCTCTGGAATAGCTAGTGAGGTAGATCTTAGCTCTGGCATGGCAAAACATCCCAGGGTGGATTTTTCTTCCCTTTCCTCTGCGTTTTAACATCTTACATGACATTTTATCCCAGAGCAATTTTACACTATGTATCATCATGTGTAATATTGTGTCACACTGTAATTTGCAAGTGCATGAAACGGCAGGAGGGAGGTGAGAATGGGCTCAATTACACCCCGGAGGGAGGGGAGAGCTCAGCGGAGGGACCTGCTCCTGGGAGGTAATGAATTGGGTGTCAGCACTTTGCTAGAGCGGAGCGACAGAGCAGAGGGGAATTTATTATTTTTAGGGGCTCAGTGGGCAGACAAGAGGAAAGGAAGCAGTCAAATCACGTTACTAATGGTCGTTTCCATAGGCTGTGCATGTACGTGGGATTTAACAAAAGAGGGGACATTCATTCTCACTCCAGACAGCTCAGTTCTTTCTTTTTCTGAAGGCTAAAGGAAGAACTTGGGCCTTTAACTGTCTCAGAGTGAGAAGCCTTCAAAGCAACTTTGGTGGCAACTCTTGGGGAAGGCAGACACAGAGTCATTGTTGGTGAGGGAGACATCCCACCGTCCAGGGATATTCCCCGTTCACAGCCTCTTCTCTGAGTGTAATCAGCTCTAATGGATCTCTCTGGGATGGAGAAAACAAGGATGCAGATGGTGAGAAAGGAACCAGGTAGACATTAGGGCAGGAGATATTATACCACAGGGTGTATGCATCCTGCTGGTGTGCAGCTTTTGCAAGCCCTGATGATGAGGGTTGTATTTACTAAAGGAAGATAGAGGATGAAAAGCTTCTTAATGTTGAGTAACAAGGGGCACTTTCTCCCTGAGTTAAGCTCCATGCATTCCCAGATGGCATTCGGTGTAATTTCATTGCCCTTTGTCTCTTCCTTTGCCCTGAGCACAACTTTGTTCCTTCGGCTTAATCCAAGCAAGATTTTTCATTGTATGTTGTATTCAGGGCAGAGCAGCCAAACAGCAGACCTGAGAATTTCTAATTCTCTGAATTTCTAGCCAGGGCTGTCCTCTAAGTATTGGCTTTGGTAGAGCAAGGTGTACGTCTTGTCTTCAAACTAGCCTCAGAGGGGACTTGTGTCGTTGTCATCTTTGTATTACTACATAAATTGTTATTGGAGGCCTAACATGCTCCCCTTTAAATAGTAAAGAGTTGATGAATATCTCTCTAGAGGAGGAAATACTTTTCTACCTTGGCCTGCCAGAGCTGGGTTGTGATGGGTCTTTTTGGAGAGGGGTCTTTTTTCCCAGGTTTCCCGTTGGAATAATTAGAGAATATTGGCATACTTAATACAGGAAGTCTCTCATTTTGATTATACTTTTTCAAAGTGACTTATTTTCATTTTTTCAAATGTAACATGATTTCTTTTTGGGGCAGAAATCGTGACAAATTTCATTTCCATCTCCCTTGCATCCAACTGAGGCTTCTTCCTCTTCAGCACTATGAGAAGGGACAGGCTTCCTCAGGTTGGGAGCTCATGGGCTTCCATAAAGCTGGTCTGAAATATTTCAATTCAAGCTTGCAGGCGAGTGTGCTTTGATGGAGAGGAGGTGGAGCCCATGTTTTCTTGGCCAGACTAGTGCAATTCATACAACTGTACTTTTCTACCAGCTACCTTTCCAGCACAGGAGGATTCTCTTACATATGTTCTCTGATGAGATTCAGCAGTAAGTGCTTCTCCCTAAGCAGCTGCCTTTTGCTTAATTGGCCCCTTGTGCAGCAGACTGGGCACCCAGGAGGAGGTTAATATGAGCAGTTATTCTAAAAGGCAGGTCAGGGCTTCAATGAACTGTTCATCACTGGAACAGCCTGTTAGCCCCAATCTTGCTACCTTTTTACACTTTATTCTAAAATGTTCTAACTTAACAATGAATTTATAAATCTCTCCTGCTAGATACGGCCTCCACAGCTCTCTCTTTGCTGAGTTTTGTACTGGATGTGTTGGGTCAGATTTAACATCACACACATGCAGATTTACCTTCACTTTTTCTTTAGGTCTTAAAACAGCCACCAAAAATGTAGCTCAGGATCTTCCAGCATTGCAGGTGGCATTGCTAGGGCTGTTGTATCTTCTGTGAATAATAGTCCCAATGTGCTGTGTGCGATGTAGAAATACATCTCACCAGGCAGTGCATCTTTCTGCAGGATTGATGAGGGTGAGAAGTCTTTTCCTGCACTGCAAGCAATTACAGTGGCCCCTTTGAATCTCTACAGGAATTGCATATCATACATGTCCTCAGAATTACAGCTGCTGCAATGACCAAAGGAGAGAAATAGGGCAAACGTTAGTGTGAACCAATATTAAGCCATTAGTATATCTTCATTGATATAAAATTATGAATATTACATTATATTATATTAATAATATTATATTGATGAATTATGACATATGGCCAGCTTGCTCTTCTGTTGCTACTAATATGAACTCATACTGCTGTTCCTGACAAGCCTGTCCACTATACTGTAGGAGTTATCTCTCTATTTTACCACTGTCTACCATCACCAGACTCCTAAACTGTAGTTAAGGAAAACTTCAACCTATACCTACTCTTCAGTTTCCTTGAACACCCAGACAAGAAAATAAAGAGGATTGTGACATAACTGTAATGAAAGGGTGGATAAACTCTGAATAACTAGATGGAGCTGAAAAATTTGTGGCTCTTCTGTCTGATATTGGGATGGGGCATGTTTTGGAGGATGAGCACGTGCATAGTATGGTAGTAGCATGTCTGCAGCTGGGGGCATCAGCCAGGGCCTGCACAATCCCTGCTGTGTCCTACCTTCTCTCAGTAGGGCCTGGAAGGGCTGGAGAGAAGGGAGCTACAGTGAAGAAACAGAATGAGGAGAGGGGCAGTGATTGGGTCCAAAAGAGGGTATTGTGTCTGATATCTCCAGTACCACCTTCTGCTCTTGGATGCACTGCAGGCTTTACGTGCTGGCCTTTGTTGGAGTTGGGGTATTCTCCTTTTACAGCTTCAGTAAATAGAGAAGGATTCCCTTTCTCCTGCCCTCCCTCCTGCAAGGCACAATTTAGCCTTGTCACATCACCCAGAAGACAAAAGGGATGTTTGCTACAAAGGCTTCATTCTTCCTACCTGCTCACCCACCTCTGCAAACAGAAAAGTGGGATCTCACCATGACTATAAGGCAGTTTATCTGCACAGAGTAACCCCGAATGTGGACTGTGGCTGCTGGTGGACCCTGCTGGGCCAGCAGATGATGCTGCTGGTTGAACAGCTGAGAACATGGGAATACAAAGCCACTGAGAACACCACGTGTCTCAGCAAAATCCATACATTTGCAGGGGTTTAACACAGGAATGTGCACTCCTGAAGGTCTGTGGGGGATGGAAATGATGTGAGAATTCAGGGCTATTGGATCTAGCATTCATTCAATTACCATGCTTAGTTAAGTACTGCACAGTGGAGTGAAGACTGCAGTCTGTTAGCATGGCTGTTACTATAAGTCATTTAATTATGAGGTTGCTCATATGCCATTTTAACATATGTAGAGTAACATTATCCCTCTTTTGTAGGTCACTATTCTCATAAGTCTGGCTCTTGCATTCCTTGCCTGCATAGTGTTTCTTGTGGTATACAAAGCCTTTACTTATGACCACAGTTGCCCAGATGGATTTGTTTATAAGGTAAGAAACTTCAGATGGATGAATTGCCTGAGATAATGATAGACTCTAATTGACTACATGGTTACAGTCTGGTCTGCTTTTTTGACCAGGCCAAACAGAACATTTGGCAAGAATGTGTTGAAATGGGAAAAGCGTTATGGGAAATGTGGACTTGCATCTGCCTCCATCAGCTACTGTTACTCTGTAATTGTTGGGATTAGCATTTGGTGAACACTACAGACAGATGTTCAGGAACAATCTGTCATATTTGTGAATGGATTTATTGCAGCTGGAATCTTGCATTTGCTTCCCACACGTTCAAGTGACTGAGGCATACATTTCAGTGCAAAGCAAACTCCCAGAGTGCTGGCACATGTGTCCTTTGTGAAAGAAATCCAAATTTGTCCATCTAGTTAATTTTTAGGTGCTTTTGACCCTCTATCAAGAACAAAACCATGTAACTTAATGGCTAAAACTCTGCTGTCCAGTGATTTTGTATTGAATGTTCACAGAGCACTATTTGCCTGGTTTGTTGAGCTCTTTTATAAAAAAAAGTTTGTGAAGTAGTTCACCGACTTCTTGCTGTGAATAATCTCATAAACTCACAGGAGTATTGACCACACTGCGGATAGTCTGTGGGCTGGAAAATAAAGTAAGGATGTTGGTGTATTAGTCATTGTGAATTATTCTCTTAGGTTATATAAAAATGAAGTTAGGACGGAGTCATGAATTTCAGAATCAGATCCAGAGCTGCACGTCTGAAAAGATTAAAGGTTTTGGACTCAGATTTCAGCTAGTCATATTAAACTAAGAGTTGGGATATCTCGTAATTTAATAATTATACCTGGGGCCCCTTGTGTCCTTCATCAGTGGTATTCCAACGAATACCAACCAGTTTGACATTTGTTACCATTTGGTTGCTCTTTTACAGCTGTTGCAAAGCAAATTGTTTTATCTGTGCAGTTCTTAGACACAAGTATCTGCCCTGGCACAGCAGGGATGCCTGGGCAGTGTCTGCGTGGACAAGGAGCTCTTACAAGAGCCGGCTGCTTGGGCTGCCCTTCCTTCCATCCCCGACCAAGGTGGTCATCCTAGAGGTCAGAGATAACACACTGTAACAGGCAGCCCGTAAGCAGCTTACTCTGCCTCTGCCTGTCCTCTGCTTGTCTGAGAATTAATTCTGGACTTTGCTCTACAGAGCTTTCAGTCCAGCACGTTTCCAGGAGCTGCTCAGCCAGCCCTGCCAGGACTCCACCAAGGGGCCTGGTCTCTGTGCATACCAGTAATGTACCAAACCAGTCACACCTTGATTTTACAGTTCCCATCCACAGATGAAATCAGCCTGCAACCAGGGTTGCCAATAGCAACAGGTTTTGAAGGCTGCTGCCCGACTCTCAACTTTGTGCGTTCCCACGGCGCTGAAAGGCAGTCAGGGCTGCGCAGCAGATGCTCTCACAGCAGCAAGACTGAGTCAAACGTCATCCATGCCAACAGCTAACCCTGAGATTTTTAAAGTGAGAGCCTGAGGGTGGTGGGACCACTCTTCACCTCTCTTGCTTTCTTCCCCTTTCCAGCACAAGCGGTGCATCCCGGCCTCGCTGGATGCGTACTACTCCGCACAGGATTCCAACTCCCGGGGCAGGTTCTACACCGTCATCAGCCACTACAGCATGGCCAAGCAGACCAGCTCCCGGGCCGTATCGCCCTGGATGTCTTCAGGATCGGTAAATCACGAAGTCAAGGCTGCCAAGACAGAAGGTCATTAAAGTTAACAAGTGGTGATGGGCAAAGGTAGGAGGGTGGGGGGACAACACAATTGCTCTAGCTGAGGGTGCTGTGCTAACAGCACAGCAGGAATAAATAAAACCCAAGTGCAGGAGTCATCTTAATGGATATTTCTTTTTGTGCATTGTTCTTGTTGATTTGTAACCGAGTCAAGCTCTTGTACAAAGGCATGTTTGATGTTGACTGTATCTTACGATGTAAAAATATTTTTAAATCATTGCTTAACTATTTGTTAGAAAAAGAAATTAAAAAACAAAAAAAGCAAATTAGATAAACAGCCAGAGAGGGTAAAAGCAGCAAAGAGAATCCCACAAAGTTTTATCATTGGTGGAAACCTGTGACAGAGACTTAACAGGCAGTGAAGGAACAAGCTGAAATCCTTTTGAGAGAGGAGGTAGAAAGAACCTGGCACAAAGACATTGTGATGTTGTTCAGCTTGCCAAAGGGGGGATATTTTGCTGTCAAATTGAATCTAGCATCAGTGTTCATTTGCTGATAGAGAAATACAAGCATCCCCTCCTCCCTCAAGCACATGCCACATACATGCACGCACTCCCCTGCGCAGTGGCCTGAGTAGATCCAGAAAGATATAGGCACTTGTAATGAGCCGCCACTGTGCTTGTGACCTGGGCTCAGAGACTGAAATCCTGGTGATTTGGGTATGGAGCAGGATGGAAGTAGGCAGCAGGTGCTACAGTGAACTCATGGCTGTACTTCTGACCATAGGACTAGGAGTCAGGAGTTCAGGGCTTTACTTCTGTTTCTGGCAAAGATTTCCTGCGTGACCTTTGTCAATTTGCATGAGGCTTCATCCTTTGGGGACCTCTTTCCTGAAGGTCACCAAGAGTCAAAGAAATGCCATTATGAGTTGAGAAGCCTCTCAGGAGTGGTCATAGTATAGAACGGTATTGAACCTCTAACTTTCCAGACCCTAATTTTCCCTCACCCATGAAATGGGATGCTCCTGTTTCCCTTCTTCAGCTTCAGATACTTCAGTATTTAATGTCATTCTAGGTAATTAGAGAGGGATGGCCATAGCATGTTCTCAGAGTACAAGGGTCCCATCAAATCTCTGCTTGCAGACAGACCAGACCACAAGCTTAATCCAGTCCTGGCCAATGTAAAATATCCTCTCCCCACAAATGGTTATGTGCAATTAGTGCAAGCTAGTGGGATTTAAAATTTAAAAAAAAATAAAATAAAGGATTCGCTTTTTTCAGAGCTGCAAGCCCTTGCTGCAAAGCAGCTCTGCCCTTCATAGTCAGGCAGGGTGAGACTGGGCAGCAGGAGCAGAGTGCACAGGGAGCACAAGGTTCACATCTGACTAAGGCTGCTTTTTCGGATTTGTGGCTAGACTGGGATGGAAATTAGGAACTGGCCCCTTCTTCCCCCGCATTGGGCAGTTTTGTCCTCCATTTTTGCATACATAGACACTAGAGGGTGTAAATGAGGGCAGAACTCCTCAGTCTTAACAGGCATCATGATAAATAACTGTATAGTGTAGCTAAAAATGTAGTGCCAAATGCCATTGTCTGATTTCCTATCCTTCCTTCCCCTTCCACCTGTAAATTCATTTCTCACTCAAAATGTACAAACTGTCCCCTCCACCAACAATCAAAACTCCAGCAAACCACTGAACAGTTTATAATTTTGTGGTGTATTTTTTGTCAGTAGGTAGCAGAGACTGAAGTATTTTTTGGTGTAATTCTTGAACTTTTCTGACGGGATTAAAATAAAGCTAGATGTGACTGAGCGTCACTGTGGCTCCGGGAGGTTGTTTTTTTTTGGCGACTGGTGCTGTGGGCTGGGAGGTGGTGGATGGAAATATGTGTGTGTGCCTGGTGCTGTCGAGTGTGGCTGCACCTTTGCGTGGGTGCTGAGGTGACTCTGGCTTTCAGGAGGCATTTTCAGAGGTTGCTATTTTCCCCTTTAATTTAATTTAAAGGGTTTATTCCCTATGTTCCTGCTCATTTTTCAATTGCAAATAGAAACACAGTAATTAAAGCTAAGTTGATCTTCTGTTGGTGATTCTTGACTTTATGGAGGGACATCCCCTCTCTTCCCATTTTCAGGCCAACAACTGATAGAACTTTGGCTGGCAGCAGCTTCTTCTTCACCATCCACTGCCACTGCAGTGGCACTGCAGGCGTTCAGCTATGCTGGTGCAGGCTTCTTCAGAAGAGCTGGTACAAAAAAAGTGCTGCAGGGAAATACAGCTGACAAACCTAGAGCCACAGCTGAACTTTGAAAAAGTTGAACTCTGTATTCAAACTCTACAGCTCAGTTTCTAATGAAACCACAACTATATTCATCTCACATTGTTCAGAAAACAGATTGTGTTTCCTCAAGTCCTTCAACTCTTTGAAATGAAATGATACCCTGGCATTAAATTGGCTCGTTCCCAAAGGCTAAAGAACATTTTATAAAAACCTTTGGCTGGCTTTCCTTCCAAAAAAAAAAAAAGTGTATTCGGAGTTGTGAAATTGAGCTACCGTAGGAGAGAAACCACTCTGGTGTTAGAGGTCACCACCGAGTACTTGTGAAATGTATTAAAAGGGCTTCAGGGTGCTTTGCAGAATTGAGTCACAGGATAATGTGACCATGGTATTTCTATTGCCACTCTCCCAGTAATACTCTAACTGTATGTTTACTTTAATCTAAAAACCCCAGGAATCAAATAATTTGAATTAAAAGGTTCTAGCTATTATTAGATAAGTGAGTCAGTGGGGATAACCATTCCTATTTAATAAAGCAAAGATCAAAATCTGTATGGAACAGAATGGGGAAAAAAAAAAAAAAGACAGACCCAAGGAAGACTGGTGGGAGAGCAAAAGACACCAAACAACCCAAGTCCAGATGCAAGTTCCATTACTGTGAATGTTATTATTACAGTTTTTATAGAAGCTGCAGTAGAGCTTCCAAGATGAACCCCATATTTTAATCACAGTAACAGAGAGAGAGAGAGAGTAAATTGAAAGTGTAATACATCTTCTTATTTCAGTCTTTAAAAGCCTCCTTCAGGGTTGATCACATGTTTCCAATGCTGATTAAAGTAGCGTATTGGTGCTGGTACAGGCTCGTCCTGGCTGTCATCTCTCTGTGATGTCCAAAGCTCCTGACTGGCTCTGCAGAGCAGTGCTTTTGCAAGTCCTCACTCTTGAGTGAGGGCTCAGTCTTGGCTTTTAATGGTACTGATGAACAAGAGCCTCCCAACATTTATGTGATGGCCAAGTCACCTTCTCATCTGAAGGTGAGACTCACCGTGCTAAGGCATGAGTCCTGTTGGGTGATCTTCTCCGTTATACTAGATTGATGCAGTGGGCTCACCTTTTGAATTCTCTCCCAAAATATGCCTGTGGACCACTGGGACTGGAAGAGTTGATTTCTCTGAGACATCATGCAGGAGATGGGTGCCTGGATTGTTTGTTTGTCCTATCTGGAGTGGTCAGAAGGGATGAATGAGAAGTGTCAGCACGTGAATGACCTTGTCTTGCAAGGACAAGGGCATCCTGAACAGGCAGCAATCCTATGGAATGACTTTCAGAACATGTGGGAATGAAACTGCATTGCTAAAGGTGTGGTGATGCTGTGGTGGGAACTTGGCTGCCACTAGCCTCGGCTCAGGAAAAGAAGAAAGAAATTGTGGCTGCTGGAGCCTGAGAAGGATTGAAAGCAAGAGAAAAAGAGATTGCTTCCAGCCAAGCATTGCTTTTCTGTGCTAACCCACTGACCCTAAAGCACTATAACCTGCTTGACTAATACAGACTGTCTTCTTGTGGAAAAGCTGCCCGTTGTTGCTACAAACATCTGCTGACTGCAGTGAGCCCTGAGGGGAGTCTCTCCACTGCTAATTCAGATCCTCTTGGACTCCCTGCAAAAACAGCCTGAGAAGTGGAGGTGCTGATGGCAGGACCCCGTGGCTGGTGGGGCAGCACCGTTGGCAAAATCAGAGGTGTCTGTCAGGGTCTTGGGGGGCCTGAGAGCACTTTGTGCTTTGGCTCCACGTTGGAAAGACAGCTCGAGGTGCTGCCAGTGCCGCTGTTATGAGATCGGAAAAGGAACATTCCCTGTCCTTTGCATGTGAATTTTTTCCCCTTTATCCTCCTCCGTGCTTGCCAGCTGTTTCTAGTTTGTAATAATACCTCAAGTGATAAGTGTAAGGGTCGTGCACTGAACTGTCTACAATCACATTTTATACGATTAGTCAGGGTTTTTTTAAAGCACCCTAATTATTACAGTCAAACCGGATTAAGCTATTCCTCTAATAGATTTTCAGTTCCTGTAAAATAGGCCAGAGAAAATGACTTACGGGAGAGGACGGGGGGAGGGAATGCTCTTTCCTTCCATCCCTTTGGCCTTTGCATTTTTAAATGCTGGCGCTGGCAGGGGTGTTACAGGGATCCCACTGAGAGCCATGGACGAGTGCCCAGCAAAGACAGGGGTCTCTGGTACTCGCTCCCCTTCTCCCCTGGGCCGGTGCCCTTTGAGGGACAAAAAAGGTAAAATCCTTTGGATTGAGGCTATTACTTTACTTGGGAGGGTGGCTGACAAGTCATTTGATGAGTTGTGGGTTGCTCCATCACAGAAAATTATCCATGGCAAGTTGGAGTGCAGGAAGGTGATAAACGCGGTGGCATTCTGCCGGAGCCGCCCGTCGCTGGGCAGGATTAGGGCTGGAGAGGCTTTTGTCAGACAGACTGTGAATGGCAAAAGCTGAGCAAGAGGAAATGGAAAAGCCTCTTAAAGGCAGGTTACAGAGTTCATCCTGGCACGGCCAGTGCCCTGCCCTGCTCTGACACGACGGGGTGGCCTGATCCTGAGCCCACTGCCGTGGCCAGACCCGTCTGCTGGGGATGAGCATCCTTCCCTCTGCCAAGGGCTCCTGCCTGCACAGAGGGGCCACTGCTGGCACCCCCATTAGCACAGGGGCAGGGGGGGATCCAAGACAAGGTGCCCTGTGGTTTCCCTTGCTGATAATACAAAGTGTGAGCGCTCCTGGTGTGAGCAATAATGAAACGCTGCAAACTGAGGCAGCCATCAATAAGATATTTACGCCACTGGAGCAGTGGTGTTTTAGACAAATGGCTGGCCAAGGCTTCCCCGTGGCAATCGGTGATTGATGGTGACATTATTACTTCCCGCTCCCCTGCCCTCCTCCATCCTTATTGAAGGCCAGTGCTGGCTAGCTGGAAATGGCCAAGGAGAGACTCTCCCTTCACAGTCCCGGGGGTTAAAAAGAGACAAGCTCACGCTATGTGGGGCTGCAAAGCCACAGCTCTCCTTTAGAGTCAGTAGGTCCATGCCTGCAGGTTGCTTTAGCAGCAGCACAGTGTGAAGCCAAGGAAGGTACTGTCTGCTGGGGGAAGAGGAGCGATGCCCACCAGCACTGCCAGCAGCTTTCCGACCACTGCTTGAGCACCAGGTCTCCACAGAGACAAACTGGGGGCTCCACCAGAACCACCTCCCTTCTGGATGACTGCACAGCTACCCGTGGCCTTTGGACAACACAAAAACCCAGGCTCCCAAGCCCTCACAGTCACAAAATGCCTTTTCTGCAAGCTCCTTTGTAGGCCTATGGGTGAACCCTGCTCATCTGGCCAACAGCCAGCACAGGTAATTAGCTCGCCCTGTCACTCAGATGAGAGCAGCACCGCAGCCCTGCACAGGCTTCTGCTCAACAGTCCCTTATTCTCAGCCCCTCCAGTCGTGGCTACATTTCAGTGGTGGGTAAATTGATTTCTGTGTATATTTTGTATGCCAGGTTATTACAATTACTCTTCAGGATCCTTTGGGATGAAAGGCTATTATAGAGATGAAAGCTCATTAACAATAAATATAAAGGGTCAAAACTCCCCATAAAAATGTATTAGAAACAGATTCTAGTTTGGAAATGTAAATATAGCATTTGGCAGAAGTCCGGACTGGCTAGTCTGGTGTGCAAGACAGCTTAATCCACTGGGAAGATGTGGCTATTTTTATAGCAGCAAGTAGAACTACTGTGTGAATTGTGGGGTTTTGGCCCGTTGGAAAAACACTCACCCCTGCCATCAAGAAAAAAAGTAATTGTTGAGGATGAATAGTGGAATAAGATAATTTCTTCTGCTAAAAATAGAATTTTTGTAGTAGAGCTGGAGCATCTTTGGGAATTTGCAAGTATAAATATTAAAGAAAAAAACCAAAAATAAAGGTGAAAGGAATTTCAAAATTATAGTGGTAGCAATTAAAGTACCTAAACAGTGAAAAAAAACCCACCATTTTTTTCAGATATGTTTTCACAAATTCATTAATGGAGAAGCTGAACCTGTCTTTTTCCAGAAAGGTTTGATCCACCAAGATTTACATCACCTTCCCAGCCAAGTACCTTGAGCCAACTCCAGCTGCCTCACATGTGCAGGGGTGTGAATGAGCCTCCATCAACCCTGTTTTCGGGTCATGGTCCCCCCAACACACCGCTTCCTGGAGGTGCCACTTTGTTTTGCAGGGTCTCAGCTGTCACTGTGGAGGAGCTGTGGTTGTTTCTGTGCCCTCATGACAAGAGAGGGTCCCTGGGGACTCTGCAAGGAGGATGCAAGCACACTGGCACTTGGCAATGGTATGGAGATGACACACGTAAGCAGGATGAATGTTCTGTCGGGTGCTACCAGCCAACAGCAGGTTACAGGTTGCACAAGCTCATTCCAGTAGAGTTTTGGGTTCATGCTGCAAGTAATGGGTACTTCTGAGGAACCGTTTTTCTCAATCTGATCCTTAGGCTGAAGGTCTAGAGGAGAATAACAGAGGGAGAGAAGTGGGTTTATGATTTTTGCTGAGGAAGAGGCAATGCCAGCAGAAGTGGGCTCCCATGGGGCTCCGGCATCGCCGCTCACGTAAGCTCTCTCATGCTCCAGTTCAGGGAGGTGTCGCAGTCACTTAACCTTTAAAGATGTAACATTCCCTCCTTGATCCATGTTATCCCCTGAGAAGGCATTTTTACGATGGTTTTGATCAATTGGCATAATCACTGAGACCTTAAGATGAGTAATTAAGACATTAAAGTGTCTGGCTCATACAGATGACAGCAAGCTGTGTATGCTCCACGTCCGTGCTGTCACCCCAGCTTGCCATGTACCCCATTATCTGCATAAGTCTGAGTCTTGACCTTCCATAAAAAATGACAATGACACTTTTTTAAAAAAACAAAAGCAAGACATGGCACTTTAACCTTCTCAAAGTAAATAAACAAAGAATGGGAGAGGAATCTGTTCTCTTTATTCAGCACCAGGGTTTTGCTGCTGTTCCCCACTGCATTCAATCTGTGGTGACTACCCTTAAAAAAGAGATGACTTGCCATCCCTTCAGCCCTTTATTTCCAGTAATATTTTACCATGTAGATGATGAAGAAGCTGTTGATTTTCGCAGATACATATTAATAACCTGCCTGATGGAGGGAGTGTGAGAAAAGGCAGGAGAATATGAAGGGGAGCAGGAAATAAAACATTCAGGTCCCTATAAGAGCTGATATTTTGTAGGTATCGGTGGTTGCTTCTGTGAAAAGTTATTATGAGGACCATTAAAACCACAGCAGGACAGTGAGGGTCTGTGTGCACCTTCTGAGCTGGGGGGACAGAAATGATGGCTGAGCGGCTGACTTTGGTGGGGGGAGAAGGGCATGGATGGGCTCTGACCAGCACCTCTGCTACCGTGTGTGTGTGTGTGTGTGTTACTGCGTGTGTGTCTCTGTGTGTCTGTGTGTTTCTGTGTGTGTCTCTGTGTGTGTGTGTGCACCCGTGTGTGTGCGTGCCCCTGCCTTGCTCCCCATAAACACCCACATACAGGCAAGAAGAGGCAACTCTGGTAATCCGTAAGTATGTTTTCAAGAAAACACCTCCTCCCATTACTGTTGTTATGACTTTAAGGGACATACAGCCATTAGCCAACTGCTTCAATGGGGATTTACTGCTATTAAAGAAATTGGCCTTATACTGCTTCTGTGGGCCCCATATATACTTTATTGCTGCATAGAGGAAAAACTGAAAGTCCTGAGTGAACTCAGGGTTTCACTGTGCTTACGGCCTCTGAGAAGGTGCTGTGAAAAGACAGGGCCTTGGAAAAATGGGATTGCAGAAGGCAGGTGGGCAGCCAAAGGCGGCAGGAGCAGAACCTGCACGGGGGTGAAGTAACTCTCCCCAGGGCTGTCCCCTAATACCGTGGGGCTGGAAGAAGACAAACCCCCAGCCTGAACAGGTCGCTGGGGCAGAGAGAAGTCCTGTTGGAGGTGAACTGGTTTAAAAGCAATTAGCTTGGGTTTGTGGCTGCAGGAAGGACCCCACTCGCCAAGGCTGGAAGCCCCATGGGAGGTGTGTGGTGAGAGGCACCACACTCCCGCGCTTCCCGGGTTATCCAGGGAGTCTCAGCAAGGGATTCGTTATGGCCATCCTCTTCTCCAGCAAATGGCAGTCCCTAATACAGTCAAATACTACAAGGAGAAAATAAACTGCAGGAACACTAAGCCCCAGGTAACCGAGCTCATGTTGTGTCTCTGGACAAGCAGTGAATTGAAATGTCAGTTCAGAAAGAAAAGGGTATCCAGGGCTATTTATTTTCTTTGGTCATCACCCCTCCAGCATGGCTAGTACTGCACCTGATTAAAATGCACAGAACACATTCTATAACAATTTCATCTTGTATATTAAAATTAATAAATGGATGAGACAGAGCCACCCACTAATTGCTTTGGAATTGCAGTGAGTTTTTGTGGCAGGCTACAGCCTGACAATGTATTTTAAGCTTCAAGGGTAATTCAGCCCACAGCCCATCCCCAATTTGATGAGATCCATGCAATGTAAGTAAGTTTAAAAAGAGCTGTTTTAAAAACATAAGTTGAAAAAACAAGCAACATTTCTTCATCCTCCTGCCATGTTTAAGAGTGAGAGAGAGGGAGATGCTAAATGTAGCAATGAAGAATTTACATATCCCTCGGCTTTTTTTTTTTTCCCCTTTAAGGAAAAGTGATGGGGTCATGCTTCTGCCCCAGGCTGCCCACCCGCCGTGTGGTCTGGGCTGTGGTGGGGACAGTCCTGCAGCACAGCAGCGTGCACGGCCTGCCTCAGTTTCCCCACCTGAGGGAAGCTGATGAACCACATTGGGCTGCAGAAGCGGTATTAGTTCCCGGTAGTAAACAGTATGTTGAGGGTGAAACACCAGCAGACACTGCTGTGGGCCTCGTGTCGTGTCAGTGAATGCCCTTGTGAAGTAACAGGGGACTAAGGAAGTTTTTCAGAAGCACCACGTACCCGACAGAGAAACAGCAAAGCCCTCCAGAAGCTAAGGTCAAACACCTTTTTTCTAAGTCTTTGCACAAGCATAGAGTAGAATAGATAATATATTTCCCTAAAACTGGCTTCTTTTGCATAGTAAATGTTTTCATCATGAAGTTTTCACTTTCAAGTAGTTTCACTTTCCAAATTGTTTCATCCCTGCATCAGAGCGTGGGCTGTTTTCAGCAGAGCGTGGGCTGAGCAGAGACAAGACCGAGGGGACAACAACCTGAGGGGAGCCTGGGGCACTCGGAGGTGTTCACAGGGGTTACCGGGAGGAAGGATGGGTTGTTGGGTGTGGGTAGCCAAACCCCGTGCACTGCTAGCCGCACGTGTCACCCAAAAAAGCAGCAGCGTGAGGAGCCAAGTCCCATCCATCACACTCTGCCTGTGCAGTGAACAGGACTTCAAATAATGTCAGCTGCTCCCGGAGGGGAATGGCAGCTTTTCATCTCCCGACTGGAAGTCAGGAGGTTCCTGGCAACTCCTCTGCAACTGCCAGTACCTACTGCCTTCCCATGTGGGCCTTGGGTTCTCTCATCCTTTCTGTCCAAGAGTAGGTGAAAAAGGCGGTGTGAGAGATGGGTGGCCACCAGCGACGGCGCAGTGCACACAGCATTTGCAGAGCTTTGCTGCACGTTTCCCTGCTGCAGAGGGGGCCTGGGAGCACTGCCAGTCCCACAGCATCCCAGGACCTGTGTGGAAACGTGCCTGGGGCTGGGCACTTGCTCCTGTGTCACCACCCAGGGCTGAACTGCAGCACTGCGTTGAGTGGCCATGCATGATCTGGCTGATCAAATAAGGTTTCCCCTCCCTCCCTTTAAAGTCCACATAGAATCATAGAATCATCTGGGCTGGAAGGGACCTCCACAGGCCATCTAGTCCGACCCCTCTGCAGTCAGCAGGGACACCCCCAATTAGACCAGGTTGCCCAGGGCCTCGTCAAGCCTCCCCTTGAA